>LPNX010650017.1:27610-58062 GCA_001517045.1 Pseudotsuga menziesii
AACCTTGTCCGGTTCACCAGGCTCACTTGATAAAAACCACTAAGTACAACTTAGGTGGTAACAAGAACCAACAAATAAGGCTTCCTCCAGCAAGCCCAAAAATCAAAAGATAAATCAATTACTCAGGCAAGTTTATGAGATGGAAATTTTGGAAAGGGAACTAAAGAAAATAATGCTGCATTGACCAGCAGGAACAAGCTGCTACATAAGTCTTACCTAGAGCAGAGAGAAAGATATATTTTCTCAAAGAGACTAAATACAAAGTAACTAAAAGACAATAGTAGATTGTAGAATATGATTAGGCTCCAAATATTGCAGCTGAAGGAGGCCAAGGCAAACCCTAGCAGCCACCCCACATTGGAAACCCTAGCTGAAGCTATAGTTAGCCTTCAACCTCCAGAAACCAGCCAGGTTGCTATTAACCCTCCTAGAATAGAGCCTGTTGAAGAAGAAAGTTGAGCAGATAGACCTAAAAGAACATTTTTGGAGGAAAACTAATAAATTTTGGAAAACAGGGCTTTCAGTGGCTTAGGCGGACGCTGGGGAGTTCATTAGCCACCGAAAACGCCGCTTTCGGTAGCTAACGGTTATGATAGTCTAAACTCTTAACCAGCGAAAGCAGAAAGAGGCTTAAAATTAAATTTTGGCTCACAGGACCAGTTTTGGGTGAATATAGATGTCTCAGGGACAAAGTCTGAAGATGAAAGACGTAGAAGAAAGCATTAGGAAAGGTCTATTTTAGTTTTACTATGACATAACAGTGGAAAAGGTCACCAACACCTAGCTGTCAAAGGAAAACAATGACTGAAACAGCAGAGGGCCAGTAGCAGTGATTTCCAGTAGTTACCTTAGTTATCTGAAGGTTCATACAGTGAACTAATTCTTTAGTTAGTTAGAAAAGTAATTAATTAGGGTTTTTTAACCTAAATTGCAAAAAACTATTATTTTGTTTATTTTTTGTAAAAACAGATCGAAGTTTTCAAGATTTGTGTATTTTGTAAAGGCTATAAAGCCTAAGACTTATTTTATTGAAAGGGTTTGACTTTGGGGACTTATATACCTATACTATTGTCAGCTTCTCATTTTGCTCATGATTTGATATAAGCTCTTTTGTTATCATTTGTTCAACTTCCATTTCTGTCTTCTCTGTGCTTATGCTTGAATGTGTTATTTAGGTTATATTCAAGTTAATTAATGACTGATAGCTATCACCCTATTGGCATGTTGATGTGATTCGAATTATAAGTACCTTCCTTATCATGATTTAGCCATTTATATGCATCTGTTTTAGGTATGAATCTGCCAGCATGATGAGTTCTCCATCCCTGCACCATATTGTCAACCTTTGAATAGTGGTAACTAAAAGCCTTGTACCTATTTGATCTTTATGCATGTCTTGAGAGTGGAAGGATATATAGGTCACCTGACTTTATCCATTTAGAAAAACCCAAAAACATTGTAAGTTACCAGGAATCCTCGAGCTGCAACCTAGAGGAGTTTCCTGGAGTGATAACACCTGTTGATGTCGATCTTCTTGAATCCTAGGAAGTATATTCTGTAAGCCTTCGAGCTTTCAGAGTATCCCACAAATATACCCTTCTTTCACGAAGGATCTAATTTTGTCCTCCTTTCTTTTGGAATGTGTATGTACAGAGGACAGCTGAATATTCTGAGATGGCTGACTTCTGGTTTCTAGCCGAAAAATACTTCTTTAGGTGTCTTGTTCTCGAGTACTCTATGTGGAGTACGGTTCTATACATACACCGTTGTTATAGTAGCTTTTTCCCATAGATGCATGGGAAGATCTTGATCATAAAGCATGGTCCTTGTAGCTTCCATGTTCATTCTATTCTTCCTTTCTGCAACCCCATTATGTTGTAGATTATATAGAGCGGATAAATCCCTCTTAATCCCTCAATATTTGCATAGGTCTTTGAATTCATTCGAAGTGAATTCTCCGCCATTATCTGATCGAAAAATCTTGATCTTCTTTTCTGTGCTCTTCTCGATCAAGGCTTTGAATTCCTTGAACTTTCTAAATACTTCATCTTTGTTTGCCATGAACTAAATCCATGTCTTCGTAGAAAATCCATCAATGAAAGAAACATAGTATACATACCCAGTTAATGAACTTGATGAGATCGGACCGCATACATCGGAGTGAATGATTTACAAGATTCCTTTTGCCTTGCTCTCGCTACTTGGAAATGTCTTCTTTGTATTCTTTCCTATCACACATCCTTTGCATACTCCATAATGTTTTGCTTGAATTTTTGGAAGACCTTCAACAGCTTTGCTTGCAAGTGGTAGTGCTCTGTAATGCACATGTGCAAATCTTCTATGCCAAAGTTCAATTGGATCTAATGTGTCATGGATCAAGGCTTGTTAAGGATGGCCCTTCAATTTGTATAGACCTCCCTCTTGTTCCCCAATCACTACTGCATCATTAATAGTCTTTCCCTTTGGCCACATGATAACTTGGCCATTTATAAATGCAACCCTCATGCCTTTTGCATCTAATGTAGATATGGAGAGGAAGTTCTTCTTTAGTCCTGGTACAATCAATACTTCCTTCATTGTCATAGAGTTTCCAGAGTCTAGCTTATAGGAGGATTCCCCACTACCTTTTATTGGATACTGTAATCATCTCCAAGTTTCACTTTGTGGGGTGATTCATGTTCTGATAGTCTCACAAAATATTCTTTGAATCCCATCATATGCTTGGAAGACCCCTGTCTATAATCCAATCATTGCTTCCATGTGTAATGTTTCCCATGAGAGCGAAAATAAAAAAATATTCTTCATCACTTGAAGAATCATCACTTTCTTGCTTGTTTCTCTTTGTGGAAGGTTCATCATCTTCTACAGCATGAGCATTATGTTTTCTCTTGTTGTTTTTCTTCTTGTGAGAGTTTCTTTTGTTTCTAGGACAATATTTGGCAAAGTGCCCTATTTCATCACAATTATAATATTTGAGTTGAGATTTATTGTAGGCAGAGTGTTTACCTTTAGAATGATGATGGTCTTGATGGCCCCTTCTAGGTTTCTTGGATTGAATTGTGAGAGCTTGATCTTCACTTCCCATCTTTTCTCCTTGAGCTACTATCCGGGCTTCTTCTTGTGATCATTCTTCCCAAAGTCTACTAAACTTGACTAACTTCTTTGTGGCACAGATCCCTTGAATGAAAGAGTCCTATGTCCTAGGGAGACCATTCAAGGTGGTCATTACAATCTCTGCATTTTCCACTTCTTCATCCACTGCTTCAAGTTGTTCTTGATCTGGGAGACCCTTTTGAAGTAATACTGGATGGTCTTTGCATTCTGAATCTTCACATTCTTCAACTGGTTCCTTAGAGTCATCTTCCTGTTTATGTTCTTTCCTTCAAACAATTTGGTTAGGGCATCAAACATAGATTTAGGTGTCTTTAGGGAGGACATCTATGGTATGAGGTGATCCTTGATTGAATCAACAATAATCCTCTTATCCATAACCAACTTCTTCTTGTGTAAGGCCTTAGCCTCATCTCCCTCTGGAACTGGAAACTCCTCATTGATGTAGGAGTCTAACTCATTCTCTTTCAAGACCAGGGAGATCCTATACTTCTAGGCTCGGAAGTTATCAGCTCCCTCAAGCTTTTCATCAAGCTTGGTATGATGAGAAATCTTAATTGAGAACCTCAAATGGAAATATGAAAGACTTAGATCTTACCAGGTCAAGATGTTGGATCTGGATTTGGAGATGAAATTCTGCAGTGCTAGTTCAAGAGCAGATTAGGGTTTGGCTTTTCCAGATTTTTGTCTAACCAAATGATTTGATATTGATCTCTAAAATTTGATTTTAAGGAAGAGATCAATCCAGGATTGGGCTCACTGAAAAATTCCACTTCTGTGGAAAGCCTTAATTTTCAGCAGTAGTGTCGGGTCCAAAACTGAAAAAGCTCAGAATTGGATTCCGCTTCGACAAAAAGATGCGCCATAGGGAGGAGAGTTAATCCAAACTTCTTTTGCTGAAAATGTGTGGAGAGAGATCCAAAAACTAGGAAGCCCTAGTTCCCGCAGCTGCACAATGTCTTCTTCTCAGGTTAGCTCTGATACCATGTTATATTTTTGACATTAAGCTAGCATTATATTAGGATCTTTAACTGAGATAATAAAAATCACAACAATCAAACACAAGAGAAAATCAACACACTATTTTTCCTTGGGGAAACCATAAATGGAGAAAACCATACAACTTCCTCAGAGATAGCATTAGCACCAAAAGTAAAACCCCAAAATAGTAAGATGATCTGCTGACAACAGTAGCCTCTTTCTTCCTAGCCCCAGTAGCTTCTTCTTCCTCAGGTACGCACTACAACTGAGTGTGAGTGAGTGTGTGATAAATAGAGATGCTCACTCTCTATTTTTAGTAATTCCCAACTTGACAATAACTCACTAGGGTGGAATTCTCTAGGAGAGTCTAGTAACCCTAGGGCCGCAGAACTGTAGGGACTTTAACCCTAGACCAATAGGAGGGTTACCCACAATGACTTGACATGAATTTTTTACAGTATAGAAACTCCTGATCGAAACATCAAGGCATGACATGACTCAATTATATTACAGACACATCCCAGAATAAACATCAGGGTACAATACATAAGATATACAAGTGAATACATTCCTAAGTTATAATTACATCAATAGGGTTAAATCCTTAAATAGTGAGCACGAAACAAAGATGACCCAAGACATCTTTTAACTTTGTAGATAGTACAACTAGACTTATCTGTCATGTAGGAGACATGATCAGATTCCCCAGGTATAAATTACAAGAGGAGGAGTAAGAAACTCGAAGTAATAGTTGAATTGAAAGTGAACACTGAGACATGCGTATCAAAAAAAATAGAGAGTACTATGTTCAAGGAAGACATGTCGCCACCAACCGATAACCAAAAGAAAAATTCTTCCTTATATTCCCTGTTATATTTTAACGAGTCCAGGAAAGTCAGCTCAAGTCTCTCTTCATTTTTTGACAAGCTTGAAGAGAAGAGGGAATAATGCTTGATAGTGTCACTAATTCGTGGATTTTATGAGCCCGAACTAGTACATGCTCACTTGGTGTTTTCATGTTTAGAGAGTCTGAAAACTACGAAGAAGACTCCAGGTGGGTTCTTTTTCATTCAATTTAGTCTCCTGAGGCCGAAAAAGTATAAAACATACCACAGAAGAACTCTCTTAACTCCTGTAGAAGAAAAGGTGAACCTTTTTCGTACTTAGTCGGGGTGGTCCGAAAAAGGTTAAATTACCACCTACCCAACGCTCCTTCGAGAGCAGCATATAGCTTGATTTTTATGAGTGTGAAGGAAATCAAGATCACTTGAAAAGATCCATTTGAATACGAGCAATGGGGCTTACAAAAATAAACTCGATGCTTTGTTCTTGGTGTTTAACGAGCATGACAAAGACATGAAGTCCACTCAGAATCTTTTTCATGTTTAGGTCCAGAGCATGAAAAAGAGAAAACTAAGCTCATATTGGGTGTTCCTTTTCCGTAAATTTAGTCCCTCAGGTCTGAAAAAGTGATAAACTTGTACCTGAGAATACTCTTCTCAATTCCGTAGAAAAGAGAGTGATCCTTTCTTGTATTATTCCCCATGGTCCGAGGAAGAGACAACCTATCACCAATGTGGATGCCCATTCACATATTCTTAACGAGCTTGAATGGACAAGTTTACTCGGTAGTCAAGTTTATTTTGAGTATTTAGACCTGGGCCTAAATAAACTCCATAAGGGTGGGGAGTCTTATAAAGGAATAGCTTGTAAAAAGAGACCAAAATGAGGCCCAATTTGGTGTGAAAAATAGCTAAGAAGACTCCCCTAAACCTATGAAAGCTGCAGCATGAGTATTGAAAGACAATAAGTAGGTTCTAAATGAGGATACTCATCGAAGGAAAGTCCTATCCACAAAAGAACAATGGAATAAATGAGGAACTAATGCTTGAAGATACCATAGTCCATGGTCAAAGTGTTAATGCCAGGATTAAGATGGATTAGGTATAAATGCAAAATGCATGTGAAATGACCAAAAAACCATCCTATATGAGCGAAAAAACAACTTTAAATGACGATAGACCTGTCACATTGAAAAAAAGATATGGCATTAGTTTTATTTTATAAAAAATATGAACTATAGGGAAAAAACCCACTTTGAAAATAAATTTTCTATAAATAGTTCAAAATATAAATAAAAAAATTCACCATTTGATTTTTACCCAAAAAGACAAGTTTTACCTCTACCTTTGATTGCTCGGTGGACAATTATAGAAACTGCAAGTGCCAGGTAGAACTACACTTCATGCTCTTTCATTTGATCCAAGCAAATTTCAATTTTTGGCCCAATTTTTATATTTTCCAATGCCCTCAAAGCATGACCACTGTGTACATGGGTATGGCATATCAACAGTCGCATACACGCATTATGTACGTGGGTTTCCCAAAGGAAAGTCACGTACAGTATGCGATTTGTCCAAAGGACAGTCACATACGTTGCACGAGGTAGAAAAATATTGTCTAGGGTCAAAAAATCACTTTTTATATGAATCTAATGGTTTAAAATAGCTTGTTTATTAGA
The DNA here is from genome assembly GCA_001517045.1 of Pseudotsuga menziesii. Classification (NCBI taxonomy): domain Eukaryota; kingdom Viridiplantae; phylum Streptophyta; class Pinopsida; order Pinales; family Pinaceae; genus Pseudotsuga; species Pseudotsuga menziesii. The sequence continues at coordinate 34,224 of LPNX010650017.1, forward strand.
TTGAAATATGGTTCTTGAGTGGAGGGAGAGGGAACATGAAAGAACAGGAAGCTCTATAAGATGCCCCCATGGTAAATGTTTTATGACAAAGTGGGTTATTCAAATTCTTCTGTACCTCACCTATGCGGTCAAATGTCTGCCTATTAGAGTTTTTGATAAACTATTGGGATCATGATCTTGGTATGTTTGACCTTCAAGGTGAGCTTCTAGAGGTTACTTTGGAAGATGTCTATTTTATCTCCAGTTTATTATGATGGGGAGCTTTGGTGAACTTGGAAGGTACCAGCAGAGGCGATGACCTTCTAAGTGTACAGAACTACATAGATATATACTGCGAGCCTGGCACTCAAAAGAGGGGTGGTTGCGTCCCTATTGTTCATATTCACAACTTTCCCTTACAGGTATTGGCGAGCACTATGGTGAGGGTTGCAGGGTCATCATCACTTCACCTTGCAACTTGGAACCAAATGAGACTTGCGGTGGACTGTATACAGGGAGCTCTATATGACTGGTGTTCGAGAGTAATCTCGATAATGAGGAAGCATTCTCTGACTGCAAAAGAGGCAGGTGGAAATTTTTTGGTTATTCCAGCATATTGGTAGCCTTTTTATTTAAGAGGGTGCCTGGTTTGAGTCCTGCAGTACCATTGCTAGTTCGTTGCCCCTGTCAGCCTAGAATGAGTAGGTGGGGAGAGATATTCCTCCACCAGGGAAACGGTTGATTGGTCCAGAGCGTATACAACGACGACTTCTACTTTTGGTGGGAGCGACAGTTACCAGCCTTGGAGGAGTTTCCATATGCTGGGTTAGATTTTTGAGGTGATACCAACCTTGTCCTCCCTGCTGGAGGAGCACATGGAGAGTCAGGTGTTTTTGTTTTCAATTTTTCAAATTTTTATGATTTTTAATTATAAAGATATATACATATGTATAAGAGTTTTTAATCCTTTTAAAATGTCAAAATACAGATATTGGACCAGTTCGCCCTGTTGGGCATCCATGCATGTATGTGCATCCCGTATTGGGAGAGGACCAGGGTTTGATTAGGGTTCTTGAGGGAAATCCAGCTAGGCTTACCCAGAGAGCACCTACCTTACGCATTGATCATATACCTGGCATCATGCAGGAGCTAGTGGTTGGTATACCACTTGTCTGGATATGCCTTATGAGGCGAGTAGCGAGAGCAGTACTTGTGTATATTGATGTTGTTGAGGCTGCTGAAGTGGAGGAGACTGAAGAAAGCTAAGAGCAGGGTGATCAGGGTGATCGGGGGAACCAAGGTGGTCCAAGTGATCAGGGTGATCGGGGGAACCAAGGTGGTCCAAGTGACCAGGGTGGCCAGGCTTAGACTTAGGAGCATTTTATGGACTTTGATCCATGTTTTGTATATTTTTTGTATATTATACAGTTATGAATGGATCTGAGGATCAAAAACTTGACCTATCTATATGGACATATATTCACACACACACACACACACACACACACACATATATATTGCTGGTTTATTTACAAATGTTTTTATGTGTCTACTGTATATTTTTTATGCAAAATGTGTTAAATGCCAATCCAAGATATAAGTAGCGTATGCATCAGTTAATGAATTTTGATTTCTTGGAATATGATTGAATATAATAAACTCAAAATTTATTTCCAATAACCTAACTTGCATAAACTAACGTAGTAAAATAGGGTTCTGCACCTGATAAGCTCGATTGAGTTGGGAAACCACCAGTTGAGAGTCAAGTCGAACTTCCATCTAAGTGATACTATGTGACAAAGCATCCCATAAAATCTCAATGACAACCCTATATTCAGCCACATTATTGGTAGCAGGACCTAAGCAAGCGCCTCCCGAGGCAACTAACTGTAATGAGGGTGAGTAAATGACCCATGCGGCTAAAGCCAGATTACAAGTGTGGCGACTAGCGCCATCAGAAAAACCTGCGAACCACTTGGAAGACATCCTTAACAACTAGCATATGGTATAAAAACACAAACCGACGAACTATTGTACATAAAAATACATACAATAAAATATAGGAAAAAGCGGTAAGCCTAAGTATAGTACTTTTTCAAGTAGAGCCCATTTCTAGGCTTAGGAAGCTTATTCCCTTCAAAATTTATCAATTCATATGCGCCCTTCTTCAATACCTTTGACACGACATAAGGTACTAACCACATTGACCTGAAATTTCCTACCCCCGGGGGTTCTTTTTCTTGATCCCAGAGCAAGACGAGCTCCCCTTTAGAAAAAATCTGAGGCTTGACCGATTTATCATATTGGATTTTTACCCTATTTTTATGAGCTTCGTTTGATGTCAGTGCATCTCTACGATGCTCATCTAGATGTTCTAAATGTAATAAAATTTCTTCCAGCTGAGTCATATCAGGTAACACATGAATATCAATCTTTAAGGACAGGGTTTCGCATTCCACCGGGGTAACTGCTTCCACTCCATGAACGAGTTGGAAAGGAGAAACCCTGTAACAGTTTTCATATTGGTCCGATATGCCCAAAGTGTAGGATACAGCATGATGTGCCAATTGGAACGGGCTGCATTAATAGTACGTTTGAGAATAGTCTTCAAAGTTTTATTTACAGCCTCGACTTGACCGTTTGCTTGAGGATAGGACGAAGATGAATGTTCTTGTATAAACCCTAGCATAGTGGTAAATTCAACCATCATACTATTTTGGAAATGACTTCCATGGTTAGTGACCATCTCTTTAGGGATACTGAATCGTGTGATAATTTGGTTGAAAATGAAAAAGATGCAGTTTCCCGATCAGCTTTAAAGGTGGGTGTTGCCTCTTCCCACTTCATGAAATAATCTACAGCGACAATGATATGTTTGTGCCCCCCATTCGAGACTGGGTTGAATGTCGCATAATCTATCCCCCACTTCGTGAATGGGCCCACTGATATGATGGAAAATAATGGAGCGGGATGCGACTGCACCTTTCTGGTGTAAAGCTGACAAGGATGACAATGCTTCATGGCTTTCACACAATATTTAAAGATCGTGGGCCAGAAATAACCGGCACGTAAGATATTTTGGGCCGTTGCTAACCCAAATAAATGACCCCCACATGCTCCACTATGGGCATCATTTAGGAAAGTCTCTACTTCTTCGTGGGTAAGATATTGACACAAAATGGAATCTACCCCCCTATGATATAAAGTATCTCCAATAATGAGGTAGTTCTTGGCATGTATGCGAAGTTTACGCCACTCTTCCTGTGAGAAGGCTACATGATACTTCAAAGTCTTGAGATAGATAAGTATATTTCCATACTAGGGGTCAGAGGTGGAAATCAAAAATATATGCTCATTTGGGAATGAGCTTCTTCAATGGCTACATTCTCCTCTACTGGAAATTCTACAATGAGCTCAATAAAAACTAAGGATTTATTGGATTTAGCGGATTGGAAATCTAAGTCAAACTCTTGAAGAATGACTATCCATTTGTTGAATTTTCCTCCAACTATTCATTGGGACAAAACATATTGAAAAGGATTAACATTTGCCACTACCATCATAGTCCTTAGTAAGATGTAGTGACGCAACCTCTGAACAACATACACAACTGCTAAAGCTAACTTCTTGACTTGGGAATACCTATGTTCAAGGCCAGCTAAAGCATGGATGAGATAGTAGACGACATGCTCTTGGAGCTTATCATCCTCCTGGACTAGTACTACCCCTATGGTCGACTCAGATGCAACTAGATACAATATAAAATCCTGAGAGTAATCTGGCGGGCGCAATAACGGTGCCAACAACAAATCTTTTTTTAATTCCTTGAAAGCAAGTTGTGCAATTTCATCCCATACAAATGGGGTGTCCTGTTTCAACAGGCGCATGAAACCTTTAGTAATCTTGGCATAAGTTACTATAAAATGTCGAAGGAAATTAGACTTCCCTTACAGGCTTTAAAGCTACCTGATAGAACGAGGAGGAGGAAAATTTACGATGGCCTCAACTTTCAAATGATCCACTTGAATGCCTTTGTTGGAAACAATGAATCCGAGCAGTCTCCTTGACTCGACACAAAAAATGCACTTGTGGGGACTCAAGCAAATTTTGTAGTATCTGCATCATTCAAAAATCAAACGCATGTGATCTAGGTGATTGATCCTCTTACAAGAATGTGCTGGAAAATCATCAAGGTAGGGTTTGACAATGGCTTTAATGTCATGAAAGGAAAAAGTCATTACCTGCTAAAAGGTTGCCCCTGCATTTTTCAATCCAAAGGGAATTTTCTTGTATGCGAAGGCACCCCAAGGACAAATAAAAGCTGTTTTATGTTTGTCTTCCAGTTTAATTTGGATTTGATTATACCCAGAGAAACCATCCATAAATGAAAATACTTAACTTCCCTCACAAGCATCAATAATTTGATCTATAAATGGCGTGGGTTAGTTTTCCTTAGGACAGGATTTGTTTAGATCTCAAAAGTCAGTAAAAACACGTATAGTCCCTTGATTTTTGTCCACAGGAACAGGGTTATATACCCATTCTGTCAAAGCTATGGGGTAAATGAAATCGACTTTGATCATTTTCTCAACTTCAGCCTTAACCGCCACCATTTTACGTGGGTTGACAGGTCTCAACGTTATTCAAACCGGTCTAGAATTAGGGTATGTTCAGATTTCGTGCTCGACTATTGATGCATCAATGCCTAGCATCTCCTCATATGACCAGGAAAATACGCCACAAAATTCCTTAAACAAGGCTATATAGACCGCAATCTCCTTCGGAGAGCAGTTTGCACCAATGTGTACATTTTCCATAACATTTGGATTTACAGAGATGTTGATAGGAATTGTAGCAGAAATGTTTTCCATATTCCCCTCAACAAATATTTATTCCCTTGGTAAGGGATTAATAGGCGTATCAACATCACCTACCAGTATAATATGGAACTCCTGGTTCTTGATCCTGCTTAATTCTGGAAGAAAATAGGATCGATGGTGAAGATCTTCACAGATCTTGAATCATCCACACATGGCTTCCAGAATGGCTTCATCCAAAGGTAAAACCATATCTAAGAAATCTCTAGAATGCAAAGAGTTCTCTACCCAAGCAGGCAAATAGGATTCTTCCGGCTCGTCTAAGACTATGAGAGGGACCAGAATGGAATCAATAGTAGTATGAATGATAGCTTGATAAGCTACTTCCACTACCGATAAGGGCACTTCAGGTTCATGGTGGGAAGGAAGAACCCAAGGATCTGTTCTATCAACAAACGTTGCTATAGACTTCCCTACACTAGTAGAACCTATATAATTAATCAGAGCTGGAATATCAAATGTGCCCATCAATGATGCATACATTCCATCCCCTAAGCTCTCTGAAGTAGGTCTAACCTAATCAACTAGTGGTATGGTGGACTCATTAGTTTCCATGCGGCCTTTTCGAGTAAAACTGAGTTGGTCTACAGTAACCAAATTCCCCTCATGTGGAGACACTACCACCTAGAAAATGGCCAATGCAATAGCTGACATGGCATAATTCCAACTTCTCCCCAAGAGGAAATTATAATCTAAAGGTGCATCAATCACCTATACCTCAACAGACACTGATTTTCCTACCAACTTAATTTCAAAAGATGGTAGGATACCATGTGGACAAAATGACCTTCCGTCGAAAGCAGTAAGTAGGGTGTTCGATGGAACTAGCTCTGGAGATCCAAGATCTTTCCAACAAGACATGGACATGACACATGTAGAAGCACCCTCATCGACAACTTCCCTTCCAATGGTCTTTCCACTATGGATGACATCCATTGATAAGGCTACATGATATGGAAGGCAAATTTTGACATCAGACAAATTAAATTTCTCCATGAGACTTGATGAGTCCATACTACCTAAGGCTGCTAAGAGTGCATCCCGCTAGGCAGGACAACTCTGTAACACCTCTAAAGCTAACATTGCACCAGGAGTCTGGGATAAGTATTCAACTACAGAGTAGTTTGCTGCAGCCCTAGCATTAGGACTGTGCAAGGTTTTCTTAAAGACACCTTTCAGTATCTTCAGCGTAATTTCGACAGTCTTCTCAATCGTGAGAGGGTTAAAAGTTTCACCTATTAACTTACCCTTCTTTGAGGTCTCTTTTTCATATTTATTGTTCCTGGTCTATAGTAAAGTCTCGGATCGAACCATGTTGATATAATTGGGGTCAGGAGCATTTGGGGTGCCCCCTGCTGCATTTGAAGCTGAAGTAGAATTCTATCCTTGGGAAAAAGGATCCTTCAAGACAGCCAGTTGTTGGCCTTTTAACAGCTTCTGAGCTTGTTCCATAAGGGTACATAGATGGGTCAGGTGATCCTCATGGCACAACTTAAATGGGAATTTCACCTTCTTCTTTTCTTTTCCCCCCCCATCAGCATTGTTTGTGGTTTTTTGCTTGTTTTGGTTTCCCTCACCCTTTTTTCCTTTCTTCTTTTTCCCACCGAGTTGATGATTGCCCTTTGGAGAGGTTTGTGCAAAAAAATTTGCATTTTGGGGTGAGGGGGCATCCTTTGCTGCCTCCACCATAGAATTTTTGATAGAAAACTGATGGAGCTGTTTAGCCAAAGATTCTACAGTGGGAGAATTCACAGAACCAACCACACCATCAGCATGGGGTACAGGCTTAGGTTTCTCTACATTGTGCATTGGCCTCAGTGTGTTGGGCTTAGGGGCAGGCCCGGGTTCTTATGCTTCTTTCTTCACACCAACAAACAGACCCATAGTGTTGGCCCTTTCGGCAACAACCTACGAACAGGTTGCAGTCTCACCTGAAATAGCTATGGGGTGCCGTATAATCAAGTTTCTACAGGTGAAAGAGGGATGTTACTGTACCTTTAGCCTTAACAAAGAATTATTATGCAATACAGAGCTTTGAAATTCACTTAAATAGCTTCGCAGTTTAGATAAAGAGACAGTTTCTTGCTTAACCCTTAACTGGGAATTCATAGCGAAGTTAATACTTAGCAATTTATCTTACTTTATCATTCATCTACTTATCAAATGCATAAAAAACAACAGCACAAAATAAACAAAACCACCACAACACAAGATATACGTGGTTCACCCCCAGTGTAGGGGCTACGTCCACAGAACTATGTTTATATTCAACAATTTACAAACACACCGTTCTGATCTACGCACTTAGCTGCAGATCTTCCCAACAACCCGAAAAATGTGCACTTAGCTGCAGAACCTTTCTTCAAAACCCTCTACGCACTCAGCTGCAGAGATCATCCACGCACTCAGCTGGGAATTAACCTTAAACCCAAAAGTAGACCTTAGCTTCTCCACATCAAGTTATCATCATAACACAAATCGTCCCTGACTCCTTTACATAAGTGCCTATGTATACAAGTGCACTATTACAATACCATGGGATTAAACCATGGGTACCCAAAAACCATGAGACATTTACAAAAATAGGGGCTTCGACCCAACCCTGAAACCCCTAAGACTATTTTGGACTGCAACTCCGCTTACAAGCTTCACACCAAAACCGCGGAGTTGCCAAAATTAAGGACCTTCAAGGTCTAAACCCCAAAAGGCCCCTAAGACTCACTAGTGTCCCATCTCGGGACACTCTGCTGCTTTTCTGGTGGAAGAATCTTGTTGGCGAAGATAGTAAATTGCTTGTTGAGGCTGCGGATGATATCTTTGGCTGCTTGCTCCTTCTCCACTATCTCCTGAACTGTTGCTGTAGATGCTTCATTGGCCTTTTCCTACGGAAAGGAATCATACTCCTTTAAGACTTTAAGTTGGTTGTCCACAGCAGTGCTCAACTCCAAGGCCTCGTTAATAAGGGGCTGCACAGAGTTCACCAATAGTGTTTCTTTCCTTCTGCAAGACTCAATTTCTCGCTGAAGCTCATTACTATGATTCACCTTAAGAATCTTCTGCATAGGAGGAAATGTCTTGATTTCTGCTTTGACTGCATCCAGCTCTGTCTCTCGCTGCTTGATGGTTTCTTGCAACTTTTTGACTTCTGGGTTGTCCTGCAAGTTTGCCAAGGCCTCGACACTTTCGTCCAGCAGCTTTGATGCACTACTCACAAGATCTGAGATCTTGATTGCTGAGGCTTGAATATCTCTACGATGCTGCTCCCTGACTTCTGGTGGACTCTCAGGAATGATGCGAAGTTGAAGATACGTAATATGAGCCTCATGTTCTATTTTCATCTTCTCTATCTCGCTTCGATACTGTTGTGGATAGTCTTTTAGCTTGACAATTCTTTGCACTGGTTCTTCTTTAGCCTGCATGTCGAAGTTAGGGAGACTTCCGACACACCTCATCCAACACTCGCGCTAGTGTAGCCGCTTGTTTTATACTTCCCTCTTCTTCTGTTCATCTTCTTCCAACTGCGCTAGGAGGCTCTCACTCTCCTTCGTCGCATTTTCTAACTGCATGTGTGAGTAGCTGTCTCGTTCTCGGATCTCCTTCATAAGGGCCAATTGACAAAGATGCATCTTCGGCATAGACAACTTGGCGTAATCTATCTCAACTGTCATGCTCATCTACGATCAAGATGCTGCGTCAGTTATTATAAGGGCTGCACTTGGAACTTGTCCTCTGTTGTTTTTGGCTAGCCATTTTCTCGTATCTGGTTACGTGCCTACTAGGGCACTTCTTGCTGTAGCGCCAGTTGCTGATCTTTCCGCTAATGCCTTAAGTTCTTCAATTCGCTGTGCTACGCAAACTATACCCATTTGCTGGAAAATACCTCTGTAGACTTCATCAGAGCCTGATCAAGCTCTTCAATCATCACAGCAGGCTCTTCGACGATATTCTTGCCCTTCGATGCCTTAGCTTTCTTTCTGGGCTGAGGCTTAGTCACTTCCTCCGCTTCAGGAGACTTGTGCTTATCTGGGCGATTGGGGTCTGAGATGGTTTTGACCAATTCTTCTTCTTCTTCATCACCTCCGTCGTCTCCACCCTGCTCACCTTCACTCTTCTGTGACTCATCTTGTTCTTCGTTCTCTTCGAGTGTTTCATTCTGCTGCGGCTGAATAGGACCTGCGCCCACATCTGTTACTAGAGGGATTGGAATGTTGGGCTTTGTCCCTGCATCCTTCATCCATTCAGCCGGCCACTACTAAACTATGGTAAGGATGTCTTCCTGGTTTGCCATGTATGGTAATTTCCACCATGCATGTTTATTATCTATGTGGGTCTGGATGAAGACATTATGCATGTCAGCCTTGAAGGTGGCCACCCCCGCATACTGAGAAAATAGCTCATTACTGAGCCGCGGTGTTTTCAGGATCTCATAGGAAATACTCATCGAATAGAAGGCGAACACGTAGTTCGTCATATGCTGTAAGGCTTTATCCTGCGAAACCCAAAGAGATGCGTACCTTGCTGCGATAGGCATCTGTGGAGGCACATCAACAAACTGTGCCTCGGTAGGTTCTCTCCATCCTACTAGTACAATAAGCACAATCAACCATGAGTAATGAAAGGGTCTACCTTTCTCCTATGCATCGTGGACATCTTCCAGGATTTCTCTAGCAATGTACTCTGCCCATTTGAAACTGTAGCCTTCGGCACAGTTCGCAGCAATACTGACAATCACGGCAGGTACTTCATTAGGTCCGGACTTCCACATTAATTTGCATGCTAGGAGCTCTTTGGTGAAGTGAATTTTTTGGTGTCGAATTGTCGAGGTTTGATACCCTCGCTTTNCAGGGACTTCATTAGGTCCGGACTTCCACATTAATTTGCATGCTAGGAGCTCTTTGGTGAAGTGAATTTTTTGGTGTCGAATTGTCGAGGTTTGATACCCTCGCTTTCCTTTCATAAAACCGAAGCGATCCTTCATGTGCTGCACCAGCTTCGTATCTTCATGCTTTCCAACGAATTCAATTCTAAGATCAGACCCTTCCTTCAGCAAGCCTGTAATCCTATGAATCAACTCTCCATCAATAGCTATTTTCTGGCTTCCTATCCATAGGTTCCCATCATGCACCAATGCCAATAGCTGCTTGACCACCATGGTAACCTACGTGCTGCGACCAAAGTGGGGGACATTCAGCATCTTCAACAAGCCAGCTTGCTCCAAGCTAGCAGCCCACTGTTTCACTCCTAGTAGCATCGTTCTAGCCTCTGGATAATGGATAGAGTGTAAGTATTTCCTAGGTGCGAACTGCGGAAACTTCCCATGATCATTCGCATCATGGTCTGCATACTTGAGCCAGTCTAATTTTCCTGTCATTGATTCAACCAACTTCACACCCTGTGGCAGCGACGGGGTGCGTAACGTGAACTTGGATGTCCACCAAGGTGTCTGAACTCCTGGTTGAATAGGTGGAAGATATCGTGGACGTTGCGATGCAATGTTCTCATCCTCACCAAAGTATTCAAAACCTTCACGTGGGGGCTCTGCCGAACCAGGAGGATTCATCTCGGGATCCTCCAGTGTCTTTCCTGATGGCTTGTGCCTTTCTTTGTTCCACTTAGAGCGAAATTATACCTTAAATTTATTTCTAGTTGATCATGTCTGCATTGGCTGATTCGGCGCTGGGGGAGTCTCTTTGCAAGGTGCAGATGCAGGTGGATTGCTCATAAAGTTCTGCAGACCTGTTGCTAGGGTTTTACACCTAGCTTGTATGAATGAGTACCTACGAAGGACAATGGATTCCTTAGTAGCAGTTCAATGATGTATGGATTAAGAGCTATAACAGAATTAAAAACTGAATTTAAACATTTTCATAAAGCAAAAAAATGGAAAGTAAATAATGACTTTTATTAATCTGACCTTCAATGGAAGGTTGGTGAAGCCCTTTGCGGTGATTCGAGTCAATGGCTCCGAGCTTCAAGCTGCTTCTTCTCTTTCTCCAATGGTGGAAATGGGCCAAAAGGGGCTCTCAATGGTGAAAGTAGCTCAATGGTGAGCTAGGATTTCACGACCAATTTTGGCAGAGGCAGGATACTTGTGATTGTGGATATTGAATAAGGGGTCTCCATCACTTATTTATAGTTGGAAACCATGCAGTTTTAGGGTTAGGGTTTCTTCCTCATTTTCCTCATTATTTTATATTTTTTATTCCTTTTTGGAGATTTTTGCTTTTTTGGAGGAATTTTGGATATTTTTAGAGGAAAATAGGGTTTTATGGCCTTTTGGAGGCTTTTTGCATGGTTTTATGGGTTTTTGATGGAAATATGGTGGGAAAATGGACAAATGAGCCATGTAATGGGGTAGATGAGGTAGTGAACCCTTTTTGGGTGTTAACAGATTGCCCCCTGATGTGCGAGGGCAGGAGCTCATCGTATGGCCGATGGACATCATAAGTAATATTTGATTTTTCTGGGGTGTGGAGAAGATAAGGAACCAACTGAAGCCCGGAACATCGATCTCGAACCATCTGTAAGGGATGAAAAGTACATAACCTCAATAATGGATGAGGAATTATCTGATCATCTGGACGAGGCAGGCATACCCATGCTCGTCTCAATATACATAAAAATAACTATGAGGCCCAAAAAGGGGGACCTGTAGGATACATAGAAAACCACTATGTATATCATAAATGTCCAGAGGGGACACAAATATGGAACATACTGCTGGGATGACCATGTTTGAGCTGAACAACTGATGCACTGGAATGATAGCAGTGCTACTGTATGTGGTTCCAAAGGAACTAATGAGCTGCTGGATCAAAATGACAACGGTCATGCTTGCAATGGTATACTGATCTGGGATTGAACTGGGTACTCAAGGAAGCATGGAACTGGATGGATTTCGAATACAATCGCCAACGCAGCCCGGACATCCACGGGAACATATAACTGGTCGTTCCCAAGTGATGCACCAATGTGCTAGAGTCGGGGGAAATCTGGGGTCTTCGACACATAATGGAAAGGATATAAATCCTGCGCGATTCTCAACGATGCGAATAAGGTACTGAAGTCGAGCATGTGAGAAACAACTATTCGGAGAGGAAATGATGAGTCCTCCCAAAATGGTTCGTAGGCACTCATCACAGATGGTGATGGGTCCAAGGCACAGGGGCCTCTAGGTCTATCCTCTGGAATAGAGGGGTTGTCGTCGACAGAGGGAGACCTGCAACTATCAAGGCAATGATGTTTCCTTGACAGGAGCGCGAGGTAAAAAACCGAAATGTGATAGTACTGACGGCAGGGTTGATAAACTGGGGTAAATAACTGGGCAAGTAGAGTGGGTGGACTCAAAATTCCTTTGTTCAGAGTATGATGGCGGGGATGATCGGGCAGCATATGGGACTGACTGGTGGTAAAGGGATCATAGCTGTATGGGATTTGAGGGTGAATGGACTGAGGGAGACTCAAGCTGTGATGGTAGGATACTGCAGAATACTCTGAACAAAGGCGACCTTAGTGGTGGTACTGCCGAGATGATTGATCATAGTGCCAAGGGGTGCGGGGGGACTTCTTCATGGGTTAGTGAACAAGAAGAAGTGTGGGTATAAAATGGTACTGTCATGTGGATTTTACGAGCCCAGGACAGTTCATGCTCATGGGTGCTTTCAATTTTAAGGAGTCTAAAAGCAAATAAGAAGACTCTGAAGTTATTGAATGGTACTGTCGTGTGGATTTTACGAGCCCAGGACAGTACATGCTCGTGGTTGCTTTCAATTTTAAGGAGTCTAAAAGCAAATAAGAAGACTCTGAAATGATGAAATGGTACCGTTGTGTGGATTTTACGAGCCCATGACAGTTCATGCTCGTGGTTGCTTTCAATTTTAAGGAGTCTGAAAGCAAATAAGAAGACTCTGAATTAATGGCCAGGCAAGGAGGAAGTGTTCAATCAAGGAATATTTATGATGACCAGGACTGAGGGTGGGGGGGAACACTAGTGGGCCTCCTTGCGGGGTGAATGAATGGTGGCAAAATAACAAAACATTTGCAGTATGACAGGAGTGGATGGCTCATGTAAAAAGTGTGGAACAATCTGATGGTGGCCGATGTGGCGAGCAAATCGAGGCAGCAAGGTGTCGGGACGCACTGTTGAAATTGTACCAAGTGAGAGCGAGAAATGATCTCAAGCATCATCACGAGCTCGGAAAAATGAATCCGGCGATATAAAAAGTGTTAAAAAACGGAGAGCGGCCGAAGTGGCGCGCAAACCGAGGTGACTATTGGTATCGAAAAATGGGCAAAAAATGGTGGAGCACAAAATAATGCAACGAGGTGACCATTGTGACGGTCTCGTCGTGCTGATTCCAAAACTGTAGCTAGAGATGAATGGGACGCTGTTTCTGACGAACGGGAGGTACATCAGGCCATGTGTGAATGTGGTGCTCTTTAATGGCAGGGTCAAGACCGGGGATTTCGTTATAGGACCAGGAAAAGATATCACGGAATTCTTTGAAGAGTGTTTTGTATTCCTCAATTTCTTGCTTACTGCAAGAGGGTCCTAAAGTGATGAGTTCGGGGGTGCCTCCGGGGGCAGCGATATCAATTTGGATGACAGGTGAGATGTTGGCCATGTTACCCTCTTCGAAGGCATCAGGAGTAGGAATAGGGTTCTTTGAACTAGTCAACCTTGGGGGGAAGAAATTCTTTGGATTCAACTGCAAATTGAGGAGCAATGTTAGAGGAGGGTTCATCTGGGAGGAAGTAGGAACGATGGTGCATGTCGTCTCAGGGGTAATCCAGGGCAGTGAGAGCTTCAAGAATTTCCTCATCCGTACGGAATGTTTGGGTCGTCAAATCGATTGACGGGGGTGTAGTGACGGAAGAGATCATATATATGGTATTAATCTATTCGGAAGAGGGAGAGTCCGGGGGGTGGATCTCCACAATGGTGGGTGATGTCTTTTCAATATCTAAATGGTTCATCTCAAAAAGAACGGGATTGACCTTTTCGGAAGGGGGAGAGACCGGGGAATGGATTTCCTTAATGGTGAGGCGTGCCATCTCAAGATCCAGATTGTTTATCTCAAAGAGAGTGGTATTAACCTCTTCGGAAGGGGAAGAGACCAGGGAATGGATTTCCTCAATGGTGAGTGGTGCCATCTCAAGATCCGGATTGTTCATCTCAAAGAGAGCTATTCTGTACTCGGGGAGATCGGGACAGTGATGGGAGTAATGCCCATAAACATCGCATAAGGCACAGGAGTGGTTAGTGCGCAGGGATTTGTTTCGAGGCTTAGGGGTTGATTCTAGATGGACAACGGGGATAGTGGTGTCATCGTCAAGCAGTTGCATGTATTCCTGTAATGCTGGTAACTGAGGACATAGGTGAGTCGCATGGCCCAATTCGTCACACAGCGCGCATTTGGGAGGAGCACGAAACACAGGGGGGTTTTTGACGGTCTTAGGAGGTGGGACAACAGTGTAAGGTTGGGGGCCTCTTCCCCCAGTGGGTTTGGTAAGAGGAGGGGGAGGTTTTGCGGAGGGCGACGGGGTAGCGACACCGGGAGGTGGTTGACTAGTAGTGATGATGGGTTGCACCGGTTGCAGGACGACATCTGGTGTCAGCGGACGAACGGGAGGCGAAAGATACCAAAAGGGTAATCCTAAGGTTAACCCAGGTAGGCTAAGGGTGGCCATGACCGGGGCGCTAACTAATCCTGAGGGAGGGAAAAGGAAAGGAATGGTATGGATGGGTGTAGCACCAATGTGACTAGGTACCAAAGGGGGTTGAGGCAACAAGGGTGGTTGAGTAGTAGGAGTTCGCGTGTTATGGGACAGGGTACATAGGTCGGATACTTCAGTGGCGGGAGATGGGGGTGGAATAGATGGGAAGGTTGAGGTCATTGGTGCATCAGAGTAAACGGCGGGACCCACTGAAGACACGAATGAGGTGGTGGCATCCGAAATAGGTTGTTCAACCATGGGGAGCACGGGCCCTATGGAAGAAACGACTGTATTGGTGGCACCTGAGATAGGTTGTTCCACCATGGGGAGAACATTTTCGGGCGCCGCAGGGGCATTGGGATCGTGGTAAGTAAGTTGGTCAAATGTGACCACGCGTCCCTCATGGGGGAACATCATCGTATGAAAAACAGTAGAAGCAACTGCTCGCATGGCATACATGTAGCTGCGGCCGAGTAACAGGTTATAATCAAGTTGTGCATTGATGACCTCGATGTTTACGAGGACGGTTTTTCCAGCTAGATGGACGGGGACATTGGTCAATAGGCCTTGTGGTTGAGCTGAACGGCCGTCATAGGCTCGCAATGCAGTAGAGGACTGCTGGAGAGGGGGGGATCCCATTTTATTCCAGATGGAGGTGGGCATGACACATGTAGAAGCACCTTCATCAATAATGCATCGATGGACGACAAAATTCCGAATGGAAACAGAAACTTGGAATGCCAAAGTGGAAGGCAGGCGAGGTTCGGATTGGTCTGAATCAAATGCCATTAACTGCGAATCATTTGGATCAATAGCTCCAATGGCTGAGAGTAAATTCTTACACTGCGAAGGGCAGTTTTTCAAGACTTCTAACGCAGACATGGCTGCGGGGGATTGGGCTAAATCATCGACAATGTTGTAGTTAGACGCAGCCCATGCATTGGGGTTTTTGTTGATACGACGAAGTGGGAAACGGGCTGTTTTGGGAGCTCCATCTAGTGGAGGTGGAGGTATACGTAACGCCTGATCATTGGGATGAGCGTTAGCGGGGTTATTGGCAGGAGGGGCTTCCAGGGTGGAGCCATATTGGTTTCGCCGAGTTTGGAGGTTGACCTCATCGGAGGACATCATCAACAGATGGTGGGTACCTGAGTCAAATATGGGTTAATCAGGAGCCGCGTAAGTGATTTTTTGGATGGGCGCATTAGCTGGAGGTGGAGCTAATGGTTCAGTGTTCACTAAGCCTTGGTTTGGTAAGGGGTTTTGTAGCACCAAAGGTGGCTGCTGAGGTTGTGGGGAATTGGGTGGTGCTTGAGGAGCCTCCTGTCCTTGGCGTAGTCTATCAGCAGCCAAAAGTTGTTGAAATCGCTCCATATGTGGACAAAAATGTGTGTAGTGGCCATAGACCCTGCAAAAAGAACAAGGGAAGTTCGTTCGCAAATTAGGGTTTTTAGCCTGCTTGGGCGGGCGATCAGGGTTTTGGTTGGTAGGGGCCGCGTTATTACTAGCGGGGGGATTAGGGTGTTGACCAGCTTGCTCGATTGGTTGGTTGTTCCCACGATTTCGGCCTCTGCCACGGTTTTGTTGGCCCTAGTTGCGTTGGTTGTTCTGGTTTTGCTGCGGGTTTTGTTGAGCGTAAACTTGCCCTTGGGTAGTAGGTGGATTCTGAGTTTGCACAGGTGCGGGAGCGGGCTGCGGTGGATAATATGGATGTGGAGGCTGCATTGGTGTAGCTACTTGAGGGGGTTGTTGATAGTGCTGTGGAGCGGGTTGTGGGTTTTCCGCAGGGGCTGGCTGTGGCTGATAATAATGAGGTTGGGCTTGTGGTGGTGCAAGAGCTGGTGCAGCCTGCTGATGATAGTAGGGCTGAGGTGTGATCAGGGGGGCGTAAGTGGAAGTCATATGGCTGAAACACTGAGGTGGACATGAGGGTCCATGGGTATGGTGGTGATGTGTCATGGGAGCATATTGGTTGGTTGCTCCAGAATGGGAGGTGGCCCACGAAGGATCAGGGCTAGGGGTAGGACGGGCTATGGAAAATGGCTGAGGCTGCGAAGAGACGCGGCCAATGATGCCGTTGGCAGCATGGGATGCCCCCGGCGCATCGTGCTGGGAGGAATTGTCACGAGGGGCGTAAGGTATAGAGATAACCTGACTGGGAATAAATGAGATCGAACTGCTAGGCTTTAAGGATAGCCTCTTCTTCAGACTGGGGTCGTTCAGATGCTACATCCTTAGCAATGATAGGAAGGAGGGATTTGAGGAACCAGTATAGGAAGATTCGGTCGTCTAACTTGATATTGCATAGACTACGGCGTCGACGCCATTCATGAATGTGGTCCGTGATGTGGGTAGCTGTGTTCTGTCTGCATGATAGTAGGATTTCAACGCCTGCGTCATAGCGGACAGGTAACTGGAAGAACTGGAGGTAGGTCGAGGCCAGGGAAGTAAAGGTGGCATGGGTTCCGTGGGGTTGTTCGATATACCACTTAGCAGCAGAGCCAGTGAAAGTGCGCTGTAATAAACGGAGGTGAATAGAGTCATCTACTATGGAGTTGGAGGAAAACCATAGATGGAAGGACATGATATGGTTCTGTGGGTCCTCACCTGCCTTACCCTCGAACTTAGGGATGTCAGAGGGGAGCTTGGTAGGCATGTGGGGCCACGCAGGGTCGTGTCGGATGGGGTCGTTGGTTAATCTGGTTAGGTCAGGTAGGTTGAGGCTAGCCATGTATGGCAAACTGGACGAAGGGTGTGACACGGTTGTGGGTTGGATCAAGTTGGGGCCCATGCTCCCAAGTGGAGGGGTCATGTGAGGGAGGTTACCCCCAAGTGGGGGAACTAAGGTGGTATGGGATGGTCCTGCACCAACATGGGTAGTATGAACCACTAATGGAGTGGGAATAGGTATTCCCACCATGGGAATAGGTACGGTGAGGGGAACGGTAGATGGGCCTCCCGTGGAGGGCATACCCATGATAGGTGTGATAACTGGTGTAGTGGTGGATGTGCCACCAACGGTCCCTCCCATTAAGGGAGTGGGATTCACGCCAACCATGGGGCTAGTAGGGGTGGTGTAAAGGGTGTTCTCAGATTTAGGCTCCGAGTCTGAGGTAAAATAAGGGGCGTCAGAATCTGGTGACGGAGTCCTATGCCGCTGACGAGTGGAGTCAAGTGACAAGGCTCGAGATCTACGATGAGTGGTATCAAGTGATCCGTGCTGTGGGGGCTCGCCTCTGAGGTGCCAAGAATGTCCTGGGGAAGCAATGGTGATAAAGGATGTCAAATCTCTGTGGGTTGAGGGAAATATAAACCAGCTCAAAAAACCCTAATGCAACCGAGCGTGCAGAAGGAGAGCTCAAAAAATACGGCGCTCAGGCCAAAAAACTAACTCAAAAACACCCACTGTAACAGCGTGCTATAATAGGCGGAGCGTCAACAAAAGTGGTCAGAATACCAATAAGCAATAGGTTTCCTAAAAAAATAAAAAATGGTGGACTCACTAGACCAAAAGGAGGTAAGGGAGCGTGCAAACACCTAGCTAAAAGTATTATGACTCAACTAAGCATATCCTCTGCAAGGTGATGAAATCCAAGTCAGACAATATAAATAGGAAAGTCAAATGGCTAAAGTATCCCCCTACCGGGAGGGACACCGGGTACTCAAACCTAGAAGTATGGCAACTAAGATACCCCGTTCATGACACGTCCAGAAAGGTAAATCTGCCACTTGGTCCTTTAACCGCAATATTTCCTATACAGGGATATTTCGAGAACTGCGAAAGGTAGCCCTTCAGTTACTGAATGGAGTTCGGTATTCCACTCAGACCTCCGGAACCAATCTCACGACTTCAACCCTCCTAAGGGAGAGGCCTTCTGATAATCTGGTTGTGACCATGTCAAAAAATACTAGGGGATTTTGGTTCCCTAAAGGACAACAACTATGTCTCAAGTGTAAATAACCAAGGGGTGTTATTGGAAGCCTATCCCCTTGATCCTACCTAACTACAAAAATTCTTTTATGTTCCCCAAGTGGGGTTAGAATGTTGGTTGAGTTAAGTATTTTTTAAGTCTCACTTGATTTAGGTGACAGATTGTGTGCTTGTGAGGTTATGAACCCAGAAGAGAAGTGCCAGGGCAACTTCCGAAATAACAATATAAGTGAATGAAAAAATTTATACCATGCAAAATTTATCTGAATAAACAATGCTGAAATAATGCTGAATAAAAAATGCTAAAATTTATTTAAACAATTCTGTAAACATGGGACAGAAAGGCTGTAGGGCTGCAGGTGGGACAGATGGCTGGGCAAGTGCAGGAAATATGCAAGCAAAGTGACTGGGTTCCGGCGCGGCAACAAGTGCAAAAATCAAATCGCGGATCGTGGGTATGGGGCGAAATCGCGCGGTCTGACCGCGGGTTTGAAGGCAACAGTCGCGCGTAGGTCGCAGGTTTCTGGCTAACAGCGGCGCTCGGACCGTGGGTTTGAAGTAAACAGGTGCGGTCGGGACGCAAGTTTCTAGCTAACAGCGGCAGTCGAACCGCGAGTTTGAAGTGAACAAGTGCGGTCGAGACGTAGGTTTCTAGCTAACAGCGGCGGTCGGACCGCGGGTTTGAAATAAACAGGTGTGGTCGGGACACAAGTTTCTAGCTAACAGCCATGCTCGGACCGCGGGTTTGAAGGCAACAGTCATGCACAGGTCGCAGGTTTCTAGCTAACAGCCGCGCTCGGACCGCGGGTTTGAAGTAAACAGGTACGGGCGGGCCGCGACTAAGGGCTGAAAAGGCGCGGTCGGGACGCGACTGTGGAGAGAAAAATAGCGATGTACGGAGGCCGAAAACGATAGCCGAAAGTACAAAACGGAAAATGACAAATAAAAATTAAAAAGCCAGCGGAGTCGCCAAAACTGTTGCTAGGGTTTTACACCTAGCTTGTACGAATGAGTACCTACTAAGGACAATGGATTCCTTAGTAGCAGTTCAATGATGTATGGATTAAGAGCTATAATAGAATTAAAAACTGAATTTAAACATTTTCATAAAGCAAAACAATGGAAAGTAAATAATGACTTTTATTAATCTGACCTTCAATGGAAGGTTGGTGAAGCCCTTTGCGGTGATTCGAGTCAATGGCTCCGAGCTTCAAGCTGCTTCTTCTCTTTCTCCAATGGTGGAAATGGGCCAAAAGGGGCTCTCAATGGTGAAAGTAGCTCAATGGTGAGCTAGGATTTCACGACCAATTTTGGCAGAGGCAGGATACTTGTGATTGTGGATATTGAATAAGGGGTCTCCATCACTTATTTATAGTTGGAAACCATGCAGTTTTAGGGTTAGGGTTTCTTCCTCATTTTCCTCATTATTTTATATTTTTTATTCCTTTTTGGATATTTTTGCTTTTTTGGAGGAATTTTGGATATTTTTAGAGGAAAAGAGGGTTTTATGGCCTTTTGGAGGCTTTTTGCATGGTTTTATGGGTTTTTGATGGAAATATGATGGGAAAATGGACAAATGAGCCATGTAATGGGGTATATGAGGTAGTGAACCCTTTTTGGGTGTTAACAAGACCCCTCTCTCTGAATTCTCTCAACAATTCCTGTACTTCACGATCAGCTGACATGGACTCAACTCAAGAAAATGTGTAATGCAAAATTCGTAGGTCTGGGTGTCTTCTTATGGAATCCAATGACCAAATCTGTCATAACTATGCATTAAATACACCAAATTTGACCAAACGGCAGTAGATCTTGTACAAACGGTGCTATATTTCCCCAATTTATCATCATTACAGGTAGTTAATACAGTTAACATACCGGCGCTGCCAAATCTGATTTTTTTCCAACAGTCACATTTTAAGCTTCGACACACCTTTCTTCTTCGGCACAACCATTAACTTCAGCTTCGCCATAATAAGGACCTTCGACACAATATTGACCTTCGACACTTCGTAAATTTTTCAACAATCTGCTGAAGCTCTCTGAGAACAGCTTCATTATAGTCTAGTACCCAATTTCAACTGTTCTTGGTACTTAGAATCTTCTTCTTGCTATTACTTCTAATCGGGGGGTACAGGCTTGTCCCTGTACTTCTTTAATCTACTTCCATTCACCATGAAGGGAAAAATTTCTCCATTCAATTTAGCTAACTGAACTGCACCACCATCGGTAACTTTCTGAACTATGTATGGTCCTTTCCAATGTATCTTGAACTTACCTGGGAACTTCATGAATTTACTGTCATACAAGAGCACAAGACCACCGTTCTGGAAATGCTTATTCTTAATGTGTCTATCATACCATGCTTTTTCTCTAGCTTTCTGTACTTGCTACTGGAAACCTGCAATGAATCTGTCTTCTTCTAGTTCCAGTATCTTCGCTAGCCTTTCATTCAACATAGTTGGATCATCCATCTCTGTGAAGGCAGATATTTTGAGGCTAGGAACGATGTACTCCATGGGCATAACTGCTTCCTGTCCATATACCATCCTAAAAGGTGTGTTACCTGTCAACTTCTTGCAAGTGGTTCTATAAGCCCATAATACTGCTGGAATTCTAAGATCCCAGTCATTTTTGTTAACATTGCAAACCTTCGTCAGAGCATGCTCAAGAATCTTGTTAAAGGATTTGACAGTTCCATTTGCTTGAGGATGGTAGGAAGTACTCTTCTGATGATATACTTGAAATTATTTGGTCAATGCTTCAATAGTCTTATTCAGAAAATGTGATCCTTAATCACTCATAAGAATTCTAGGACACCCAAATCTCGACAAGATATTATCGAATATGAACTTCGCAGCTGTAGCAGCACTACAATCCTTGACTGCTGGAGCTTTGGCCCAATGAGTAAGGTAATCAGTTGCTATAATAATGTATATTTCTCTAGATTTATTTACAGGGGGATTGATTGGTCCAACAAAATCAATAGCCCACTTGTCAAATTCTTGTAAAGTTACTTGTGGAACCAGAGGCATCTCATCCCTCCTGGATGGTTTTCCTGTCCTTTGACAGATATCACTGCTGTGGCAATACTCTCTTGCATCCTTATGAATCGTGGGCCACCACAATACAACTGTCAGAATCTTCTATGCCATAGCTTTTCCTGCATAATGACCTCCTGCTACTCTAGAGTGTGCCTCAGCTAAAATCAATGGATTTTCATGATCTAGGACAAATCTGTGCAGTATTTCATCTAGTCCCATCTTATATAGCTGTCCTTCTATCAAGGTAAAGTCAGCTTCTCTAACCACCAGCTGCTTCTTCTACTGTATTGTCATCTCAGAGGGTGCAAAACCTGTAGACAAGTACTGAAAAACAACTGGATGGAAAACAACTGGGCATCAGGAAAACCTTCTTCCAAGCTAGTGGGCTCTTCGCCTGACTCGAGCCTCGACAAGTGGTCAGGCCCCAGGTTAAGTCTTCCTGGCTTAACTATAATCTCAAATTCATACTCCTGAAACAAAATCATCCATCTGCATATCCTTCCACCTAACACAGGCTTGTTAACCAAATACTTCAAAGCAGAATGGTCAGTGAACATCTTAAAATGAGATCCTAACAAATAATGTCGAAATTTCCGCAAAGCATAAACCATAGATAGACCTTCTCGTTCTGTTGTGGTATAATTCTTTTCTGCTGTGGGAAATTTTCTACTTGCAAAAGTACCTTCACCTGACTGAGCCAATACTATACCTAAAGCAATCACTACTACATTTCGATCCAAAATCTAAAGGAAAAATCTGACGACGCATGGATTTCTTTTTTTAAAATTACCAAAAATCACAAGGAATTTTTTTGTTGTTGTTGTAAATGTGGCCATAAGTGTCACTTAAACGACGGCTAGTCTCATAAGTATCGCTTAAGCGACGGCTAGTCTCATAAGCGTCGCTTAAGCAATGGCGCATTTAATTGGTCTGTGGATTTTTGGTTTTGAAGTGATGATGTGGTTGAGGAAGAAGTGGATGGTCATAAGAGAATTGTTGACAAATGTTAACATTGCTTAAACCATTTGATAAATTAGGTAACGTCCAATAATCTACTTGTGGTCACAATTGGATATAGGGTGACATTCCATAACGCTGATCCCTTAGTTGCAAAAAATGTTAATAATGATAATGGGATATGGAAGAGTAGATCGTGCTTAGGTTTTAGGGGTGAGAATTTGACAATTCTTGCATAGATTAATCTCATGAATGTAGTGATGTGAAAAGAAAGCCAACAAATATCCCACATAAATGATCTTTTGGGTGATGGCCATTCTTGATAAATGGTCATTGTAAGCATCCCATGAAATCTATTGAGAACTTGTTTGACCTCTTTCTGAGTTAGGAATTGACATACTATGATGTCAACTCCTCATTGATACATGTTGCCTTTAAGGAGGAGGTAACAAGGACACCAATGATGAACTTCTTTATGGTCATCTTGAGAGAGATATGGATCAAAGCTCAGTGTGTAAAGGTAGTTCAAGATAATGTCATAACATGGGTCGTTCGATGCTATAACAAAAATATGCTTGTGAGGAGCAATACTATTGAGTGGTCATTGGATTATATGGGTAGGGAAGTCAGTGATGAAATCGATGAGGGACAAAGATTTCTTATGTTTACATGTATAAAATTTAAGGTCAAATTCTTGGAGAAAGGATTTCCAATGAGAAAAATTTCCTTTAATGAGCTAACATCCCAAGATACACTTCATGTGATTTGAATTGGTCATGATATTGATGTGGTGAAGAACGATATAGTAGTGGATATTATGTATTGAATGAGCCATGATCAATGCCATCTTCTTTTCATGCTTTTTATTTTTATTCTAGTCCTCCAATGATTTCTTGTGATAATAAAATACATGCTTGCAATCATCCTCCCTATATTAAATTAACAAATTAATAAAATTTGTAACTAAGCTTGTTTGACATAACATGGTAATCCACCCAAAATAGTGGATATCTCGTTCATATGAGACATGTTAACACTCTATATAATGTAACACCCATAATATTTTTTTATGCTACTCCCACCATTACCATAATTTTTAGATACCAGACCTCCACCTTGAGTTTCATCATATCATCGATAATGACATAAAAAGTAAAGTGATGTTTCATCTAAGTTAATGCCATGAAAGATAAAGTAATGTTTCAACTAAGCTACCCATCCTAACGAGTTAAAAACATCAAAAATTAATCCACTTCAAAATTAAAACATAAATGAACTTAAATCCATCTTAATCATATCTTATCCCATAAACATCCCATTTTTTATAACAAAAG
>LPNX010650017.1:58102-110223 GCA_001517045.1 Pseudotsuga menziesii
TGTTCCTAAATAGCCCTCAAGCTTTATATGTTTATATAGTTGTCCATATAAATGGAACAAAAATATCTAAATATTGTCGAAACACAAACCACCTGACTCCTGCTATCTTATCCCTTTTACACCTTATCCTCTCAGTGTCGCGATACGAAGGTGTGTGTTTTTTGCAGTTTTAGAATTTTTGCAAGGTTTTAGGGCAGGTTTTTTTCTATGTTTTTGTGAAGATGGCAGCTTCATGGTTTTCAATGGTGACTACCCAAGTGCTGCCTTCATTAGAAGCAACAGCAGTAACAAATTTAGGAGGAGGTTCAACATGTATGAAGGCTCCTTGTTTAAGGCTTCCTATGATGGCCTTGCCAACGGCTGCCCCTTGTCATTCAGGGATATCCCATGCCCGCCATGGGATTTCTTGTTTGACCCCTGTTTTGGGCAGGAGGCGGGTACTAAGAATTAGATCATTCTTTTCGATCTAATTTTAGTTTAAAATTGGTGGTGTTCTTTCAAGGATGTTTGAGGAGGAAAAGAAGATGGATCTCTTTCAACTAGTGACAATGGAATACTTGTGTTCCTTCCTCTAATATTTCCAAATGGATAAGATTCTAGGGTCATATGGGTGACCAACTAAGTTTTATGTGGATTCGAATTCTTAGAAATAATTGGTGATGATCTATTAAAGGTGGAGGAGGAAGTTTAGATGACTAGGATGATGCATACTAGTTTAAATCCAATATTCCTAGAATCCATCCCAAAGGTGGATTGGGGCCTATGAAATTCAAATATTTCATACCATTATCACTTTGCAATTTCATATATAAGATAATTTCAAAGGTGATAGTTGTTCACCTCAAGCCTCTTATTTCAATGGTGATATCTATGAAATAGTTTGTGTTCCCCAAGGTAAGATTGATTCACAAGGCTATCAACTCATACTTGGAAGGTATGCACTTGATTAATACCTCTCATATTCTTGTGACTATCATTAAATTATTATTTCTAAATATTATGATTGAATATATTGGCTTTATCCAATACTCCTTATACTCCAAGTGGAATTTATTCTAGATATTGTAAAATGGATAATGGGTTGAATGAATTGTTGGATTGGATCGCCCGCTTGAATAGGTTAGTCCCAGTGAAAGTATCATTCTCAGGAAGTAGTAGTACGAGGGATGGACCCAGCCTAGGGTCGTCTCTCTCACGCTAGTCAGCTAGTTTCAGTTTCATTCAGGCAGGTCAAGCTATTCCAGTTTTAGGTGTATCAATGAGGGTCAACAAGACAAGCCAAGACCCGTACACCAGGTTGTTGTCTCAGATTCATTCTGCAAAAAACCCCAGCGGGGGTGGAAAGCGCCTTTGCTATATGACATATGTGCGACAACAAGGATGCTGCTTGTTGAGGGGCGATTTGAAATGCAACTGAGGGTTTGGAGACCTGGAGTTATTGTCTGGCTCTGCACATTGATAAAACGATCTGGGTTTTCCTCTCTATCTCTGTTTGATATATTAAATATATTTTATTTATTGTCTTGCTCATATGATAATCCTTGTGGGTTTGCTTACTGAATCCATATGATGTTGACACCATTAATAAAATTAATTTGGCATTAGTCTTTGAGGGAAACCCCATTTTGTTTCTCTTGCTCTGTGGGCTATACTTAAACTTCTGGACTGAAACCTTGGAGGTCAAAATTACAATTAAGTTTCAATAAAATTGTTTGTGTTCGTTGCAAACAATCTTGGGTTTTGAACCTCTGGCGTTATTCACAGATGCACAAGTCACCAACAAAACCCTGAAAAATATACAGTATTTTGCTGAAAAGAGAGTAAGAGGTGGGTTCTGTTGTAGAAAAGGGCATAGATCTGCAAAAAAATCCCCTTAAATTCACTGAAAAAACAAAAAAACTGCCAAAGCAGGAGGGCACCGGTGAAAGAAAGGGTAAAAACCCTAGAACCTGTTTGCTATTGAAATAGGAGCGCTAAAACCCTAGTTTAAGACCTGAAACAGTCCCGAAACAATGCTAGACAGAGAAAGAAGAGTACACGCTAGAACTGATACCATGTTGATATCAGAAGATAATGGGATCTATTGTGAAATCTCCAATAAGCCCTAATCCAGCCAAGCAAAATTACAACAGAAATGAAACATCACTTAATCGATGAACGAGAGAGAGATTGCATACCCAACCACATGAACAAGAGAAGCAGTATCCCAAGAGGGTGACTAGGTAGATTTAGTCAAATATATAGAGATACAATAAATTGGGTTAATTAATCATATGTAGGCTTCACAAATTCCACCAATACATCAGAGGGTTTTCATGTGGTCTCAAGTGAAGATTAAACATAATCTCAACATGAACAATTCACTGATGATGTATAAATAAGCCATTCAGTGCTATGCATGCATGTGCATTGGCCCTCCTCTAGTGCTATCTATGCACGTATGTTTTCCCTTCATCTGCAGAAGCGTTGGCCTTTTTATGGCCCTTGCAAGTGTGTTGGCCCTCATGGAAAAAGGGAAATTTGTAGGGTCATGGGATTTTTGCAGGGCAGTGTTTTACACGTGCCAACCTTCCTTCAAAAGGGTAACAACAGCATTTGCAGGAGGGTTGCGAGAGGAGTATATGCACATATGATAAGAAACAGAGACCTTAACAAATTCATGGTACATGCTGTAGTTTTGTTCAAATCAACAACTTATCCATGGGCATTAATATATTTTTGTCTTTTTCTCAATCTTGTCCTTATACTGTGCTGCTTCATCTGCATTATATGTTTGAAATGTCATCAAAAGTAAATTAAAGATTAATTATTTATTTCTGATTCTTAGCTAAATCAAACATGCAATGCTCCCTAGCAATTTTCATGTGCTTACATACCATTGCTCGTCATTTTGCAGATTATGTACTAGAGGGAAGTGAGGGCACACCATTTGCAGGTTGGGCCTTACATATTACATGAAACAATCCAAACTATAAAACATCTATGATTTTAGGATACAAAATTGGAGTTGGGTGGGATTTTGTTTAGTGGACACCTATTTCCTATGGAGTCTTGGTTCCTATACTTGCATCTGCAGATTCCCGTCTAGGATATGGACAAATGGACAGATGCATAAGATTTCCGGGTTTCTAGAAAGTGGGCATCTTAGACATTAGGGATTTTACTTTCAACTTTTACCTTAGTATCTAGCTGTATATATATATATACACACACACACACAAATATGTTGTAGATTATGATGATAAATGGTTTACTTCATTGTTTTTCAATCTCTATTCAGGCGGAGTTTATCATGGGAAAGTTAAGTTTCCTCCTGAGTATCCATACAAGCCTCCAGGGATCAAGTATCTTTAATATCTTACCTTATCAAATCAATGGTGACATTTCTTTGTTAGATTTATTTGTAAAATTTCTCAAATTATGTCTGTTCTATCTTGTAAAGAGACTACAGAAACTACTAGTACACATTTTAAACTAAAGTTGGAAATCTCAATACAATTGGGAATCCAACTGATTCTTGCATCATATTCAAATGTTTTTTCATCTTTTGGAATTTTCTATTTTTTACCATTCGCATTCCTCAAAGGAAGATGAATACTTCTTGCGATATTTTTTGTTTTTGAAGCCAATCCTTTCATCTGCAAAATTTAGGATTACAGGAAAAGCAACTTCAATATCATGTTAGACATCCACTGTTCATAATCATGTCCAGAGAGAGAGGTGCATATGTAAGAATAATTTCTTCTACCATCAAGGATAGCATTTCATTTAAACAAATCAAATGCAAGTATATAGAGGGAAATTAAACTCCACATCTTTAGAAAAATGCCATTTCAATACTTTCTAGATGACAATATATCATATTAAAGGAAAGTACAATACTAGTGTGACTGACAACACTTTACTAAGATGGCATATTCCAAATGAGAAATATCATGGTTAACACTTGCAGTTACATGTTTGCAGTTTAAGTATTGCACTTGAGAGATTTTCATAGAAGATGTCAGTGGACATATATTTTGCACTAATGGATGCATAACAAAAAGATGAATAACTGTTTATCCATTAATTAGTTAATATGTTTACTATAATTTAGTTAGACTGCATGCATTTTTCCTATTATATCCTTGCCTATATTAACTGTCTCCATCTTTAAATTTTCTCTCTTCATGTTCTCCAACTCTTGACACTTATCAGCATTGTCCAAATATATTGTATTGATGTATTATTAGTCTGATGAAAAAATAAGCATCAAAATAAATGTCTGAGAATATTGTTCTATTACTTGAAATTGTTGATGCCAAGATACTTGAAACACCCCAATGGTAAAATTGCTGACATGTTCTCTCAATAAACAGGATATAGTTTTCCGATTATAATCACCACTATTTGACATGGCATATCCCGAAGGCATTTTTGTTAGCATCTGCTTATCTGAAAAGCTTCTCTTATCATGTCATGGAAAATATTATTTTTATAGAGAAAAACCACATGTGATGATTTACAAATGTATTCTCATAACTCTTAACCAACAACTTTCAGTTACCAAATAAACTGAAACCATTACAAATAGTTAGTAATTTTTTCTTTATATCACGTTATGCTCAATAAACATTTTTGTCACAGATTTTCTTTTCTTGTGGTCTTCTAACTTTAAAGATTTTATTGTTGGCATCAAATCTGTGAACTCTATTAGCCCTACTCTCATTGGATTTATGTACCTTCTAGGTCAAAAAACTGAGAAATTCTATGCTCAATGTTTGATGGGGCTTAGTGTTGTTTTTTGGCTTGCTAAAAGGCTAGGGGAACTATATTTTATTGATTGTTTATATGGGTTATTGTGAAGATGTTGACATTGAGGGAAAAATGCAATAGGGAAATGACACTAAAAATATCAACAGTAGTATAACGAATGTGGATGGTTCAATGGTGGGGGTAGTATTGTTGAGTGGGTGAAAGGTAGCAACCTTGACTGTGTGGAGGGGTTGCATGGTCAACCGCACAGTTATGAGGGCCATTTGAGAAACATAGAGGTTTGGTAAGGGCTACAAAAAAATACAAGAGATGTTTAGTTGGTTAGGAACTTAGGACAGCTAGCATTGGCTGTAAAAGACATGGCAAAGAATAGATGCTGTCACTGCTTCACAGGTGAGGGAAGAATTATTTTATGTTTATTACGTGCTTTTCAATTGAGCACATCATATTTTTTAGCTTGTGCTTTACAGTACAGGAAATCATTAATATAGGAAGACATCATAACCTTGAGCAACTATGAGCAACTATGAAGATTCCTGTAATTTCCAAAGATTGGCCTGCATTTGTTTCTCATGGTTGGCTGCATTTCCATGACTGAATTTTCCCTTGGGAACTTCTATCGCAATTCCAAGGGAAATTTCCAGCATTTTGTCTTGGTATGGTCATCTATACTACAATAATTGCAAATAGAAATGATTCTCACCACTGTTCTTCGACTGAGCAGCTTTGTAGGTCATCCTCCTGTCATGTTGTTGGGCACCATACTTTGTGTTTCCTATTGCTCCATTCTGTGCTGGCTTTCTGTCCATTCTTAAGGGGATCATCAAGTTTATTTCCCTCAAAGAGGGATAGTTTCCTTTTGATTTAGCCACACAAGGCTCCTTGGTGTTTCATTAATAAGTGCTGATCTTCCAACTGGAGGCTTAACATAATGGATTGCTTCCTGAATTTGGTGGTATAGTCTTGGACATTTTTACCATCACTTTGGTAGAATTATTTACTATTGCCATTCAATCAGCTGTTCCTTTTGATAGCCAATGGGAAAGAAATATTTTTTTAGGAGTGCTTTGAACTCCTCCTAAGAAGCCAATGGGGCTTTCTTTTGCTGTTTTGAGGGCTACATGTAGCTCTCCCACCATACTAATGCATGGGTAGTCTTTTTTAGCATAGGAAAGTATTCTTTTTTCTTGTTTTTGTATCCTTGGATACTGAAATATCAAATATACCTCTATTTTCCTAAACGAATCATTGAGCTTTTCAGCACCAACTCATTGCTTTGCTAAACAACCAGCTGATAACAACCAATTTTCACTCCTCTCTTCATTGTTGAGTGAATCGAGCTCTCTCCTTTTTGGGAGGTAACTTCGCAGAAGAAAAGAATGCGGACTCAATGCTTTGCAAAACAGTCAGTTGACAATAACCATTTTTCACTCACCTCTTCATTGTTGAGTGAATCGAGTTCTCTCCTTTAAGTGAGGGTGGTGAATTCCCTCTCAATTGTTGCGTGAAATGAAGAATTCTAGTTGGAGACTTGCGTGAGGTTCTCAACTTTTTCATCTCTGTGTGAGGCTCTTAGTTTTTTGCATCTCCACTATAACCTCCCTCAATTGAAACACTACTCCTTTTAAGGAGGAAACCTTCATACGCTTGCTGCAACTTAAAGGTTATTGAAGCACTGAGATTGATATCCGTATTTGTTGGGTTGAGATAGGGAAATATCCCCCATCGGATAGTAAGCTCTACTGTTGCTTTCATAACTGCACAGTCTTGAAAATTTATGCTTTCATGTCAATGGAATTGGCGTGGAAGGACGAAGCCAATGTGTAGGAGAGACGTAGATCTCGAGCCACATTGGTCTGGCCTGAAGAAGAGAATTTAGATAACGGACTTAGGGCTTGTTCCGATGTGTCTTGGTGATTTCTCTCTTGAACATGGAGTTGGTTGAGTGTCGAGGGTTAACTTGAACCTTAAGTTGGTGTGACCTTTGTGTTAAGACTACGTGGAGAATCCCTTGAGTTGCCTCTGTGTGGAGATTGCGATGGTATCCCGTGAAGTTGCAAATAAAGCTCTACTTACACGAGCTGTCATCCACAAAACCTAATTCAGAGGACCGTGTCTTGTGAGGTGTCAATAGGTATGTATGTGGATTTGCAGGTCAGAGACCTCAAAATCCTGGTGGCCTCGGCTTAATCTGGTTACCACTTACTCTCTTTTTTTTCGCTTTTCACCCTCTTGGGGATCTTTAGGGGTTACAAGCATTTCTTCAAGTGAGCTATGCTGGAATCATCATATTTTGTGAAGTACGATACTCTGAAAATATGTTGTACAGTTGGGGTTGTGGTTTCTGCTATTCAAGGCCCCATATTGCACTATATTCACATCCCTGAATCAAAATTGGGTGAACAATTTGGGGAACTGCTTGAAGATGTTGAAAATGCAGATGTCACATTTGATGTATCAGGGGAAAAATTTCATGCCCACAGAGTTGTTCTGGCAACATGTTCCCTGTATTTAAATCCATGTTTTTTGAGTCCTCTAGGGAGTGGAATGACAAAGAAATTAGCATCGAAGGCACAAGGCTAGAGGTGTTTAAGGTGAGCTTTCATTCTTCCTATGATTATGGAATTTCGCTTTCTCTTTATTTTAATTTTGGAAGATTGGGTATTTGCCTTGAGCTTGTAATTTTTTTCCTTTAAAGGCATTCTTGTATGAATGGAAATTATTTTGCATTATATGTATATACTGTAGTGTATGGGAGAGGCTTATGTTTACAGGTTATGCAGAAACTTGTGGAAATTATTTTCTGCATTAAATGCATTTATTGTAGTCTGCGGAAGAGGCTTATGTTTGCAGGTTATGTAGAAACTTGTGTAGTTCTTGTTTGGTCTTTACTGATGGTTGAACACAAATTCTTTTTTTCTTTTGTTGTTATCGGCTAACTTATTATAGATGGGAATGGAATAGAGCTTAAGTTAAAGGTTTCCAGGGCTGGGACTTTATTTAGCCACTTGATTATATTATTCTAGGTAATTGGGACTAAAGGGATGGCATAACAACTGAGTTATCTTGAAATACGGTAAAACATCTGCCTTTTTTGTAGCAGCATATATAAAATGAGATATTCAAACATAGGACCTTTCTTTGGCACTTCTCTACTCTTAGTACTATGTTGTCCTGGTGTAAGTAGAGTTCATATTAAATGTATTTATTCTATGGGGATAATGTCAAGAAAGCATACCTATTTTAAGGGTACAATGGAATTTAAAATTTAAAGGAAAATTTTCTAAGACTTTTTTGACCTGCTATATAATCTTGGAAATTTGGGATGAATGTCCTAATGTTCAACATTGCCCAGGAAAACCAAATGATTGTATGAGTATATTTTTGAGAAAATGGTAAAAAATGGCCAATTCAGGAAAATTATTCGTTAATGATTTTGCTGGATTATCTCTGTAACATTTCTGTATTTTCATAGGTTTTAATGGCCCTTGTTGCTTTAGATATTTAGATTAAATGAATGGTACTTTCCACTTAATTGGATTTTTGTCTGGTTATTTGATTAGACTCTTGAGCATAAGTTATAAATTATTAGTCAAATGCAAGGTATCTTTCAGAATGCTTGTTGAAACTTTGAAATACCATGTGATTAGCAACTTGTTTCTCATTTATACTTCATCGATAACTTAGCTGGATTTTTTTCTAGCCAACCTTATGCTAGACAGAGTCATTCTATCTGGAAGAATGATATGATCCAACATCAGACATTTGTTGCTTGCAAACTATCTAGTAAAACTCTGATATTGGTTTAATAATCATGGACCTTGGCCCGTCTCTAAAATCACTTCAGGCTAATGCTTCATGAATCATTTTTGTATTCACCAACAGAAACAAAAAAATATAGTACAACAGGAAAACAATTTCAGATTAGGAAATTTGGCTTTTCGTTTGACTTCTTATATGTTTGTGCTCTGTCTCTTTCTCTGCAATTAAGACTCAGGACCATTCTTTTGTCTGAAATTCAACATGTTTTTCCCAATTACTAGCTTTAGTTGGAACAGTTGAGCTTTCTGCTCTTGGCTGTGAATTTTCCTTTTTGGAGTACTTACAGTTCTAAAAGTTGCAGACTTGTAATGACTGAGAAGATGGAAATTACACTTTTACTTTATCTATGTTTTGGATAAGGATAGTTTTTGCAAGGTTTCAAATAGGATATAAATTTTTCTTCAAAACGAGCATTTAACAACTATTTGGAGATCAAGATTTAGTATCGCCAGTGTGTTTTGATCAAGAATGGTATGCCCCCCACTAAGTGGAACCTAGTAGAGTGCCCACTTATTGTTATATTTACATAAGCACAAATACTAATGGTGTTTTTTAGTAATGATCCAAAAGATAATGTTCTGTACAAGAGAATTCAAATACTTTAGGTGCTAAGGTTTGTTCTTCCATGCTTTTCACTGAACAACAACTCTGAAGCTATAGACATTTAGACAAGGTACTAACTAAAATATCATCCAAGTGTCAGGAACAGCTAAAAATATGGCCATCCAAACTTAGCTACCTAGTTGTGGAAGCAGCCTTAGTCTTACAACATCATTAGATTTCTTGCAGTGATTAGAATGTTGTATGGAGCTGCAAGGTATGTACATCCCAACCAGTATTCTCTATGGGCCAACATGAGGCCATGTTGCAAGCTGAGAGAGCGAATATCTTCACAAGATCCAATGATTGGGCCACCTTAAATGTGATAGGTCGTTCTTAGGAAAGTTTATTAGTTGACATAAACTCTGTTTAGATTTGCTTTGAGAATTCAACCAGGGAC
The DNA here is from genome assembly GCA_001517045.1 of Pseudotsuga menziesii. Lineage (NCBI taxonomy): Eukaryota > Viridiplantae > Streptophyta > Pinopsida > Pinales > Pinaceae > Pseudotsuga > Pseudotsuga menziesii. Next base: position 67,680 of record LPNX010650017.1, read on the forward strand.
AAAATGGTGATCCTTCTGGAGGCAAGTGTGCATTCAAGAGACCTTCATCACTAGGCATCTGCCACTGTAATAATACTCCAATAGCTTGTATTTAGTATCAATGTGGAACTGTAGGACTGGAATGAAATCCCAGTAATATGCCATTGCAGTATTGGAGTGCTGGTGATGTTAGTAGTGGAGCGCGGGAGGATGCTATCAGATCAATCCAGGGACTTATACCTCGAAGTTAGTTTCTAGATAAATAAAACTTTTGTTGTGGGTAATGCCTCATAAACCACCTACATCTCACAATTGTTATCCACGTTAGAATATTCACAACACACACCCCAGCACACACATGGCAAGAGGAAATATTAATGTAGATTATTCAGAATAATGAAAACATTTACTAGAAATATTATATTCAAGTTGGTTACCTTGAGTATTCAAGGTGTGGTTGGATATCACCTATTGAAGTTCTACAAAAGGGTTTCTTTTTGGTGACTGGAATGACGGATTAGATAGAAGTAAAATGAGATGAATGGCATTTGTATTTTAAAAAAAGAAACACTTATAGCCGTCGGTTAAGCGATGGCCTGTAGGTGATTTAAAAAAAAAAAACACTGCTATCCGTCGCTTAACTGACGCTTCACCAATGCTTTAGATGTCGGTTATCCGATGCTTTACATTTAACTCCATCGATTAAGCGACGGCCTGCAGGATATTTTTTTTAAATTTAATATCAATTAGATGTCGGATAACCGACGATTTACATTTAACCCCGTCGGTTAAGCGATAGATTTTAGGTGAATTTTTTAAAATTTAATATGCATTAGATGTCGGATAATCGATGATTTACATTTAACCGACGGTAAACTGAGCTGTCGCTTAACCGACGGATTGGAGAGATGTCGGATAACCGACAAAAATCCACCGACGCTTAAAAAAAATCATAGTGTCGTACATGCGACAGGGAAGTGTCGAAAATACGACAATACGGTCGTCGGATTTTTGGTCGAAATGTAGTAGTGAATGGAAGATGCATCGACATGAACATGAAAATCCTTACTCCAGTTAGGGAATACTAAGATAAGGGCAGTTACCATATTTTCTTTCAAAATGTCCAAGCTTTCCGGACATTCAGGTGTCCACCCAAACTTAATATCTTTCTTCAATTTCTTTTCCATAGGGGTTGTAATCTGAGCATATCCTTTAATGAATTTTCTTTAATTTCCAGTATGACCAAGCGTAGTGCGAGGTTGCTTAACAAACTTTGGAGGTGGCAAGTTCACAATAATGGCTATCTTCAGAGGATCCAACATCAATCCTTGCTTGCATACAATGTGACCTAGCAGAATTCCAAAAGGTGCACAAAAGATACACTTCTTCAGGTTCAATGAAATCTGATGCTGTCTACACTTATCCAGCATAAGCCTTAAATTGGCTATATGATCTTTCAATAAACCAAATATAGTCCAATAATCAAAGTAAACTTCCAAGAACTTATGAATAAATTCCTTAAATGTAGATATGACTACTCTGGAAAACATAGCAGGTGCATTCTTCAATCCAAAGGGCATAACAGTATACTGAGAAGATCCCATTTCTGTAGCGAAGGTTGTTTTATGTCGATCCTCTTGAGCAATTCTGATCTGATGGTAACCTGAAAATCCATCAATGAAAGAATACACTTCTTGACCTCCGACATTGTCTAAAACTTCATCTGTAAAGGGAGTAGGAAAAGGATCATGCAAACAGGCATCATTCAGCTTCCTCAGGTCAACATAGATTCTAATTTCTCCCTTGGTCTTCTTTTCTTGTACCACCATAGGGCTGACCCATTCGGACTCTTCGACAGGCTCAATGATTCCTGTAGCAAGCATCTTATCTAGCTCCATCATGAATTTTTCTTTATACTTAGGGTTAAACCTATAAGGGCGCTGCTTCATAGGCTTCACATCAGGTCTCAAAGGTATTTTTATCACTCCTATATCACCAAGGATACCTTTCATTTTTGAGAACTTCATCGAAAATAAGTCCTGACACTCATGGAGAAGTTCAGTCACTTTGCTCACCATTTCTTCATCCCAATAATCTCCAATGGTAGCGTACTTAGGCATTTCTTCTGATCCAATGTTTACTTTCCTGGTTTTCAAGGGCTGAGTTACTTCAGGTGATTCGATTGCTGCTCCATGTACTTCTCAATGTCCTTCTGACTCAGGAATATTAATGTTATGAGGGTCATCATATTCATCAATGGCGAGGTTATAGAATTCTACTGCATTAGCTTCTTGTTCCTTCCAATCAAGTTGGTACTCGGCTATTTCTTTATTATCAAACACCTTAGTATGGATCAACCTAATAGCTGCGTCCAAAGCAGGGAACACCTCATTAATAGAAAATGTGAGCACAAAAATATCAGCAAGGCTAACCCAACTTACAGTAGCATGGCGAAACTCCACCTCCGCATACCAGTTATTTTCTACATGTTCTAGAGTGTGTACAAACCTATGTACCCATTCTGCACAAGGTACATGCTTCCATGCTTCATAACACTGCTCCAAATGTTCATGAGGGCTAGTCTTACCATTAAATCTGCTTCGTATGTCCTGTGGTTGATCCATGAATCTCAGTGGAAGAAACTTTTGACAAGTTCTCCAATTGTGAATATACTTTTTATGACCATTCCGCCATCTGGTATCTGTGGCTCTGAATACTGAATCTAAAGTCTCCATTTTCTGTGAATCTGGTACTTGCTCTCAGAATTGTACAATAAAATCTTCTGGGTCTGTCAAGCCATCAAAAGTAGGTAAGACTCTTGTCTGTGAGCCAACCCATCTAAGAGACTTGGTAATTCTTGCACATCGATGTCCATGTATCTCATAAAGTTGATTCTGCCAATTCTCTAGGCCTTCGTTTGAATCAGTCATGCAAGAACTGTCACACTGCCAATCCATTATACCTTCAGCAGTAGGGTTAACATAGTCTTGTTCTTTAGTTGTGATGTTCTAAATATGATCCAAAACATCTTGATATTCATCTCTAACTGGCTCTGTATACCTTTCTCCTTGAGAAGGGTCCAACGGTACTATGACTCTCAAGCCTTTCCCTTCAAAAGTCATCTGTCTATTCTTAAGGTCGATTACTGCATAATTGTCTATTGTCCATTCAATTCCTAGCAAGGCTAGATAGGGGTTTCTATCGTCAATTATTTCAATGAATTCAAAATCTGCCAAGGTACTGACTCCATCTATATCCATTGGTACATTAGGGAATCTTCCCAAGGGCACAATCTTCTGTTGATTGGATAATCTCAATTGTATAGGGGACCATTCAAGCGTATGTTTTCCCATTTGTTCCCATGTATTCTTAGTTAGGACATTCACTTCTAATCCCAGGTCTAAAATGATATCAGTCATGTCATAATCTCCTATCTGAGCATGCAATCTCATTTCTCTTCCAGTCCTTCTAAATCTATTAACAGTTTTTCCTCTACCAGAGCTTCACTGAGGTTCACAAGACACAATAACTTTCTGTAACTCATTCAAAGCATTTTGATTTCTTAATAGCTTCATACAACTCTGTAAAAATGATGTGAGTGTACTTACTTGATCCGGCAAAGCTTCTTGAAACTATAACTACTGTTGATGCTGTTTCGTAGTTGCTACTAATGTTCTTGGATCAGCAAAGTATTTTTTAGCTTCCGTAAATGTTCCTTTTTCTCTTCCAACATTGAAGGCTGGAATTTTCTCTAGGGTCTTACGGAACCAAGCCTCATCAGGCTATTTTCCCTTATTCTGCACCTACATCGTAGTTCCACTCCTTGTAACAATGTTAATGGCTGGGACAGGTATTTTCTCTACAACCATCATCTGAACATTCTGAGTAGGAGAACCATTTATTTCTTTTATCTTGGCTATCGACTGTGGGCGTTGCTCAATCACATGATCTACTGCTCTGCAATATCGACATGTCGTAGTTGGGTTCTGACAGTCTCTAGCTACATGTCCTGCCTGATTACAGTTATAGAAAATAACCTGGCCTCGACCTCTTCCAGGAATACCAGCACGACCACGACCTCTGAAATTACCTCGACCTGGTGTACTACCACGGTAACCATATGCATCATTTCCTTGTGCATCGGGTTGTACCCTATAAGCATCATAGGTTCGCTCTCTCATGAGGTCAAAGCTACAACATTCGTCTTCATTGTGTCCAACTGATTTACAGAACTTGCAGTAGGGATTCTTAGGTACTTGAACATTTCTCTGTAGCAGATAGCAATATTCAGGTTGATGCTGGCCAGTTGTTCTACATATCTCACAATATAGGACATTAGGGTTAAATAGGTTTGGTGCACCAGTATTCAAATAATTCCTTAATACAGGACACTGTTCTGCTAACTGTGCCTGTATTTGGGCTATTCCAGAATTATCTCTGACAGGAGCTGTTTCAAGTTTCATAGCAATTTCCAACACCTCTTGCTAATCAACAACCTTCTGTTGCATAAGTGGAGTCCTGATATGAGGCAATAGTGCTGCAATGAACCATTATTTATGTTGTTTTGGTTCAACAGTAAAACTAACTTGATCCAACAGAACCTTGAACCTCTGATCAAAGTCCCCAACTGATTCACCTTGCTTCTGTTGTATTTCTTTCAGTTCAGTTATACACTGTGACTTTGATTTAGGCTTCTTGAATTCTTTGATCATTGCTTTTTTAATATCAGCCAAGGCATAGTTTTGAGTACTGGAAAACTTCATAAACCAGGTCAAATCTTGATCTCTGAAAGAGGTGACCAGCTGTGCTCTTCTTGTATTTTGATCCATAATATTCTTAGTAGTCCAAACAACTTCGCATAAGAACCAAAACTGCTATGGATCCTCTGATCCAGTTCCTTTAAAGACCAAGAGCTTGATATCATCATTCACATGGGCCATATTGGATCGAGGGGGGGGAGAAGGGGGAGGAGGAGGGGGCAGACTGGTAATAGGAGGAAGGGAAATTTTTGAGGTAGACTGACCTGCAACAGGACTACTCAGTCTAGGGTTACTTTCAGACTATGAAGGGTTCTTAGGGATAACAGATCTTTGCTGCGGAGTTATAGGAGGGTTTCTAACAAAAGGGGTTTCTTGAGATTCAGATTCTTTTGGACTTAATGAGGTATAATCGGTATTCTGGCCGCGGATATAGGATCCAAGAGTTCTCTTGTATCTTTTATCGTTGCGAAGCAAACCACTTTGCTCGTCGCAGTCACTTTTTCTTCCAAACATAGGTTAGTAGCAATAAATCTAGCAATCTGATTCGCTAAGAAATATGCCTTTCTCAGCCAAGAGCATTTTAATTTTTAGACTTAATGAATTTAGGTACTTACCTCTTGGTCCTTTGAAAAAATGTCTTTCTGCTTTGCTGAAAGAAGTATGTGTGTCGATGGCGAACTCTGGCACAAATGCTTCAAGGGTTCGCGTTGTCCAGAAGTCAACAGCTCTTGATACCATGTTTTCACACTTTTCAATAGCTTAATTCTTTCTAGGGTCATGTCAGGAGACTGATCTTTTTTTTGAAGTTTTTCTTTCTTTCTGTCAACCTAGATAACCACTGGTGCAATTCTATGTGGATACTAGCAAATAAAATTTCATAAATATCAGAAAAAACGTACCTTTGCAAGAAGTCATCTGATCTACAACAAGGGTCCTTATTCTCTTGTTCAACAAATTTTAGATAAGTATCTTCAACCTAGTAACTGATTTATTTTACTGAGGGCCTCCAAAAAATATCCCTTCAGGTACGATGTAGATCCCTCTTGAATCGGCAATGGAACCAATTTGTTGGGATTAGGGGCAGACCTGGGTTCTTATGCTTCTTTCTTCACACCAACAAACAGACCCACAGTGTTGGCCCTTTCGGCAACAACCTGCGAACAGGTTGCAGTCTCACCTGAAACAGCAATTGGGTGCCGCAGAATGAGATTTCTGTAGGCGAAAGAGGGATGTTACTGTACCTTTAGCCTCACCAAAGAATGATTATGCAATACATAGCTTCGACATTCACTTAAATAGCTTCGCAGTTTAGATAAAGAGACAGTTTCTTGCTTAAGCCTTAACTGGGAAGTCACAGGGAAATTAATAATTTGCAATTTATCTTACTTTATCATTCATCTACTTATCAAATGCATAAAACATAACCACACAAAATAAACAGAACCACCACAACACAAGATATACGTGGTTCACCCCCATTGTAGGGGCTACGTCCACAGAACTGTGTTTATATTCAACAATTTACAAACACACAGTTCTGATCTGCGCACGCAGCTGCAGATCTTCCCAACAACCCAAAAACTATGCACTTAGATGCAGAACCTTTATTCAAAACCCTCTACGCACTCAGCTGCAAAGGTCTTCCACGCATTCAGCTGGGACTTAACCTTAAACCCAAAAATAGACCTTAGCTTCTTCGCATCAAATTATCATCATAACACAAATCGTCCCTGACTCCTTTACATAAGTGCCTATTTATACAAGTGCACTATTACAATACCATTGGCTTAAACCATGGGTACCCAAAAACCATGGGACATTTACAAAAAGAAGGGCTTCGACCCAACCCGAAAGCCCTTAAGACTATTTTGGACCGCAACTCTGCTTACAAGCTTCGCACCAAAACCAAGGAGTTGCCAAAATTAAGGACCTTCAAGGTTCGAACCCCAACATGGTGCCTTAGGGATAATCTCATATAAAATACTAGACTGAGAATATATCAAATCTAGCTGCTAGGCCCTAAGGATAGCTTCTTCCTCATTGGTCACTCTCGAAGTAGATACATCCTTGGATATATATGGCAATAGGGATTTAAGGAACCATTCTAATAAGAACTTGGGAGGAATAGTGGCTTTGTTAAGGCTCTTCCATCTTCTCCACTCTTGGATGTGATCCAAAATATGAGTGGAATTGTCTTGCCGGAAGGTAGACAATAATTCTATCCTGAAATCATATCGGATAGGAATTTGGAAGTGACTAAGGAATACATTAGCCAAGTCCCAAAAACTGTTAAACACAGTAGAAGGCAATTCAATATACCATTTTGCTACAGTACTGGTTAAAGTTATTTGGAACATCCTCAACCGAATTGAATCATCATTCAATGAGTTGGAAGAGCACAACAAATGGAAAGTGGTGAAATGAGCTCCTAGATCATCACCAACTTTGCCTTTGAATTTTGGGGTATTCAAGGGTAGCTTGGTAGGAACGGGTGGCCAAGAGGAGTTATGTCTCATCAGGTCATTCATTGGTTTTGACAAATTTGGAAAATTTAATGTTGCCAAGAAAGGGAGCTTGGGTCTAACCAGAGCACTAAAAGTACCAACTTGGGGATTAGAGGGACTTGTCCCCATGTTCCCATATGCAAAGTGGTTGGGATTCTTTGGAAAGGATTCCATCCATAAGCCAGTGGATTGTTTATGTGCGGTGCATTATATGAGGTTCTAGCTTCCCTAGTCGAAGTTGGGGTTTGGAATACAGGAGCAGGTATCCCTCCTCTGAAAAGCAAAAAAGGAGAGCTCGTGAATGGAGCTGAAACCAGAGTTTGAAAACCTTGACCATAAGGATTAGGGTTCCCGAACTACACCCCTACATATGCGGGTGTTGGGCCTACATATGGAGTGGATGGGGGAATGTGCCCCCGATTCCAAGGAAAACCCTAGACAAAAGCTGAGGATCCTATAGGACCACTTTGAGCAGTGTGTGTGAAGGAAGTAGGAACTGTAGTTACACTAGGAATCCCAGTGACCATACCACCAGAAGAACTTGCTAAAATTGTGGGAGCCAGTGGTTGAACCACTCGTCTAGCTGGAGGTAACGATGTAGTAGGTATACTTCTTCTAGGGGTAACTACCAGGAGAGGCAGCACCCCTTCAGCCAGAGCGACCGAGGTGGAAGTGAAAGAACTTTCTCCTATAGTAGACATTATTCTTCCCAAAGGGACACTAGTCATGGGTGGATTGAAAGAATGACCCTAAAAGATCACTAGATTGTTTAAGTTAGTTAGAGGTGAATTAAAATTCCTTGTAAACTCGTCAGCCTATAAGTATTCTATCTCAACTGTGTTTAAATTAACACAGTTTTCCCTAAGTTCTGGTTCACCCGGAACTTCACTAATTCCTATCGGTTTGAAAGAACCATCTGTGTCCAATCTCTGCCTTTGAGGGGGAGGTGGAGGTTCCAATGTGATAAGTGGAGGAAGGTTTTGCAACCTTCTCGACCTTCTGACAGATTGGTACTCCACGATTGTAAATTTGACTCTTCACACCCTAAGGTTGGCTAAAAACACAGACAAACCATAGAGCAATCACTACAAAATTTCCTAAAGTCTCAACAATCACAAGAGGTATAAGGTATGCTTTCCTGAAGAAAGCTGAGAGATAGTTTCTTGGAGTCCTTGAAGAGGCTCTTAGGCACAAGTAGAGGAATCACTCATTACCCTCCTACAATTTCAACAAGGGTTACCTTCCAAACCCATCCAAGGTGAACCAAAAATGGCAACCAAAGTACTCTGCAACCAAAGGACTCTGAGTTCTGCTGCTCCAAGAATTCTAAAGATATACCACCAACATAAATTTGCTCTCCAATCTTGATTGATTAACTCCCTCCCTAAGGCCTCTATTTATACTTTGGGAAATAGAGTGGTTTCAAAGGTTGAGGAGGTTGAAACAGTTAGGATAGTTAATGATTAGGGCCCAACTAATCTCCATTAATTGTGTTTTATATTTTTAATTTCGAATCAAGATGTATGCGACTATTAATATAGGAAACTGTTGGAGTAGGGTCCTGCAGCTACAGAAGAAGCTGCTAAGTTTAGAGGAAAGATAAGTTTTGGCGGAAAGAAGATAAGATGGAGCTACAACACCATAGCACGTTTCCAGCTGCATAGCAGAGTTGGAAACCACGACTTTTTGAGATAGGAAAGTCAAAGAAAGGCAACGATACCTGAGCGGCCAAGAAAGGAGAGCTCACCCACTGCATTGAAGGTAGCGGCGGAAGATAGGAGGGCTCAGTGACCCTCATAAATAAGAAGGAGCAACGAGGCTCAAGCATTGAAGACGAAGGACAGAAAAGAGAAGCGGCGCATAGTACCCATGGTCAGTGCCGGGAAGCATGGAAGACTGCAGAGAGATGTGGTGTGACGGGAAGCGGCTACCTCAAGGATAGAGAGGGATGACTGTCATTAATTAGGGTTTGGGTTACTGTTGGGACAGGCCCATAGTGTTGTAAAAGCAAGACCTTCAGGCTGCTTATAAAAGAATGTAATTTTGTATTGTAAAGGGTTGGTTAGATAGTTAGACAGTCGTGATTGAAATAGGCAATAAGGATAAGTAGACTGTTGTAAAAGCCGAGCTTTGGTTCTGGTCTTAGCTGTAGCAATATTACTAAAACCAGTAGCTAGCTTATAGAGCATGCATGTAACGATCTGCAGGGATCGACTGAGAGGGAAGAGTATGTTGTAAGAGCGAAAACATAAAGGTAGAGAAGAAAGATCTAAGAGAGAAGATATTGAGCTGCATGTGAGGTGCAGCAAAACTGTGTTTGCCTTCCCTTAAGCTATAATAGAGAAGCACAGTTCTGTGGATGTAACTCCCATCCTGGGGGCGAACCATGTTAAAATCCCGTGTTCTGTGATTGATTTGCGTATTGTGTTTATTTGCTGTATCCATCAGTTATGTTATGCAATTTGTTTACAGTTAATGTATGAATGAGCTATTTAGTTACAACACTACAGGAAGATAAATATAAGTTGAAATCCTTGGCACGTCGTATAAGGACTTATTTATGCTTGCCCTAGATAGTTAATTAATCACAGTAAGACAGTCTGGGTATCTGGTCTTGCACGTTGACATGAACAATGCTAAGTGTGCTAAGCCGCGGGAGGAGGGTATCGCAAGAAGGCGATACCGCACCGGCAGAGGAGCTGCGGTGCACGATACCATAGGTTGAGGACTTAGCGTTGAGCAGGAGTTGCGTGTCGCACGGGGCGTGCCGATGCGGTAAGATTGGGAATATTGTGGAAGGGAGGAAGTTGTGCGATGGGAGAAGAATCTGCACGACGTGCACAAGGGTAGAGACGCCGTGTCTAGAAGGGAGACGAGTGGGGAATAGATCGCGCATCGCAAGCGAAGGATCACGTGGCGTGCAGGAAAGAGATCTCACAGCTAGAAGAGCTGCGAGCCACCAGTAGGATTGCCACGAAACCTGGTCCAAGACGCTTGAGTCCTTGGCCAACCCATTAGAATCACTTTGGGTGAGACTTCAGGCCGCTGTGCGGTCTGTCGCCGAAAGGGATAGTGAGCTAGGGGTGTTGTTGGTTGATTATAGTGAACCCGGGTCTGCCCATGCAATCAATAAATGGTTCCATTGCCGGTTTGAACGATTGGGAGTTAATGTTCTGTTGGCATCCTACCAGAGAAGAGTTTCACCAGTGGTTGGATTCAGACTTAACGGAGTTTGCCAAGAAAGAAAATCAGAGTCCTAGACTAAGCACAGAGGCCTGGTTAGAAAAGCATATTGCTTCATATATACATGCTATATTTTTTGCAACCTATGGAAATGAGCTTTTCGACTGGTTATCCAAGTTGACAGATAGGAACACATTCAAGAAGAAAAGAAACATTGTCTGGACACCGGATCTGATTCAGACCGTACAGAACCTCGACAATCCGATTACGAGAGCAGTGGACTTCTGGCTTACAAGTGTGCTAGAAGGCTTTGTTACAGAATTTGCAGTTGACCAGAGAAAGAGCTTCAGCGAAGCTGAGCACTACTTCTTCAGAGGATATCGTAGTAAGTACCTAAGATCTCTAAACTTGTCCCTTAAGATGCTGCTATATGAAAAAGGAACAATGGATCTAGTTTCAGATGAATAAGTAAAGATAGTAATGTCATAAGAGTTTGAAAGTGATTTTGATGACATTGGACGAACACGTAGTGGAAAGAAGTATAAAGTAGATTTTAGCTCTCGTATATTTGAAGACAGTTCAGATAGTATTAGACAATAGAGTCCTAGTACCATAGAAGAACCAGAGGGGGGTATCCCTTACCACCCCTATACCCCACAGAAAAAGACATGGACTCAGAATAACCCCATAGGTACTCCATCTAATAGTTCACAGATAGTACCTACTCCCGCTACATCACCTTCACCTACACCACTGAGTGGTAGTAACCCAGTCAGTCAGAACCCACCACAGAGGAATAGAATGGGAGATGACATAAAGCTACCTATTTTTAAAGGTACAGGAGCAGAAGACCTGGAACAGCATTGGTTCCTATGTGAAGCCATGTGGACCATTAAAACAATCAACGATGATAACCTTAAACTTGTACAGTTGGTCACCACACTTAGAGACAGAGCCTTGACATGGTACATAAAGTATACTACATTACCCAAGACACTTGCCCAGGTCAAAAACGCCATGATCAAAGAGTTTAAGAAACCTAATTCTGAATCTCAGTGTATAACAGAGCTCAAGGATATTAAGCAGCTTCCATCAGAATCAGTATGGGACTTTGATCAGAAATTCAAAGCCCTGATAGACCAAGTAAGCTTTGACTTTGCGCCAGAGCAGCATAAGGAATGGTTTATTGCAGCGCTGCTCCCTCACATCAGACTGCCACTAATGCAGCAGAAAATCACTACTCAAGACGAAGTGCTGGAGATGGCAATGAAACTAGAGGCTTCACCTCTCGCAGAGACTACCACAGGCATGAAAACCCTACAGAACCAGTTGGCCAACCTCACATTACAGATACACGAACTTAAGAAAGGGAAAGAGGTTATGCAAGACATATGGTGCATAAAGTGTAGAGCATAGGGTCATACCAAAGACAACTGTCCAGTCTTCGCAAAATATTTAGCATCAGGGGCTCCTAACCCCTTACCACGAACACAAGGGCCATGGTGTGAAATATGTAAAACATAAGGACATCCGCCTCAGCAATACCCTTTGCTTCAGAAGTATGTACAGACACCTAAGAACCTATACTGTGTCTTCTGCAAATCCGTCGGGCATGATGAACAGGAATGCTGAGCCTATGATCTCATGTTAGATAGAAAAAATGATGTGTACAGAGTCCAATCAGAAACACCGGGTCCAGCAACAAGACCACAGCCGGATCAGACTTACAGAGGCCGTGCAGGAGGATTCAGAGGACGATGCCGTGGAGGAGGCTTTGCATGTGGAGAAGGATTTGGCCGAGGAGGAGGTTTTGGCCAAGGTCATGGTCCAATCACTTGTTATAATTGCAGAGTGATAGGACACTATGCTAGGGACTGTCAAAGCCCCACTACTACTTGTAATTACTGCAAATATTATGATCATACCATAGAGGAGTGTCCAACCTTGATAGCTAAGATCAAAGATATTAAGCCAGCGGCACATCAGAACATCCAGCTTATTGTTGCTAAACAGGAAGAGCCAGAACCAAGAGTCAATATTGTGACTCGGAGCGGTGCTTCCACCAGTGGGACATCGCAGGAGACCGGAAAGAACACAAGTCAGGAGTGGGTGCACAGAGCTCCTGGTAAAGAAACAACACTCGACCTACAGAAAAATAAAGAGACATTTCATGAAGCAAAGGCATCCTTCGATGAACCTACACAATCAGGATCGCAGGTACCACCGTCTAGGGGCGTACCACAGCAACCACCTTGTAGCGATATCCCAGAACAGATACCGCAGGCCACCACATCGGGAAGATGCGACGAGGATGAATCGACAGAAAGTATACAATCCTTCTTGCGTTGTTGTTTGAAGCTCTTGAGAAATGAAAAATCTATCGGCGAGCTACAGCACATCATAGATCAGTGTCAACAACCTTCTCTCTTGGGAAGTGCACACCGCGCTGTTCATAATATTACAGGACATACAAGGACTGGAAAGGAGATGAAACTCATAGCACAAATTGGAGAGTTCGAAATGGATGAAGTCATCTTAGATCTGGGATCAGAGGTGAATGTTCTAACTAAGCAGACATGGGAATAGATGGGTAGTCCTCAGTTATCCCTATCGCCTATCCACCTGAGATTAGATAACCAGTAGCGAGTATCACCATTGGGTCGACTACCGCAGGTGCCAGTTGATATTGACGGAGTTCGTACTTTTTCGGAATTCGAGGTTATAGAAATCATTGGCGACAGTCGACCATATCCAGCACTATTAATTATTGATTGGGCGATTGGTAGCAAAGTTGTCATTGACCTAAAGAGAAGACAAATGACCTTTGAGGATGCGCAGATCCAGGTCATCGCACCGCTGGATCCTTACCAAGGTCCTAGATACATTGAACCTATCCGAGTCGAGGAAGAGGCACATAACATGGAGAGTCTCTACCAGATGACCATGAACCAGAGTGACCACATCAATCCAACCGCAGAAGGGAACATTAGTTGGCGATGCGACAGCTCATGTGCATCGGATTCTGATGTTGGCCTAGAGAACTGGCAGAACAGACTTTACGAAGTCTCAGCTCGCAGATGTGCATTTATGAGTAAGTCATTGCGATGGATTGGCGTAGAGGTCACTGACCTTCCATCATATAATGGACTGACAGATATCCAGGACTTCCTTGAGCAGTTTGAGCAACAGATCCCTTACGAGTAGAGGATCCCAGCTATGGACCTTGCAGTACGAGCCACACCTGGAAGATGGTGGTATGCGCATAAAGAGAATATCACATTATGGGATGATATTAAAAGACTGATGGCAATCATATTTTCTATCGATAGAGAGTATGTCCAATAGAAGTACACAGGAGAAATCGATTCCAGCACTCACATTCAGGCATGTGAACGGAGCTGGTCGGACGTTCCCAAGGAGGAATGGGTTCACCGATTCATTCACACATTGGACACAGTTCCAAGGAACTGGTACACAGAGACTGAATTACGCAAGGGGACGACTACATGGTCACTTATGACAGACAGTTTCCTGCTCACCTTTGCGTTTGAATCAGAACATCCAAGTGTTGCTCATGCCCTAGACCTAATCAAGACCAAGATATTTGAGGATTGCACCATCTCAGTACCAGTCCAACCTGAGTGGACTATCCATCTAGAAGAGGCATTGGAATGCTATAATTTTGCATCAGAATCAGAGGAGGTGGATGAGGACCCTCACAACACCAACATTCCGGAGTCAGAAGGAACTCGTGATGTTGGAGGACCACAGTTAGAGACTCCAGCAATCACTGATCCCATCAAGATTAAAAAGGTCAATATTGGCACAGATGCAGAACCTAAGTTTGCCTCTATTGGAGACTATTGGAACGATGAAATAGTCGGACAGATTGCAGATTTGTTACATGACTATCAGGACCTATTTCCCACCAAGTTCACAGAGATGAAGGGAATAGTCGGAGACGTGGAAGTTATGAGGATACCATTGAAGGAGGATGCTAGACCAGTCAAGCAGCGCCCATATAGATTAAATCCGCGTTACAAAGAAAAAGTCAAGGACGAGATCGATAAGATGCTAGCAGCAGGCATCATTGAGCCAGTAGAAGAAAGCGAATGGGTTAGCCCCATGGTCGTCCAAGAGAAGAAAACAAAAGGGGACATCAGAATCTATGTTGATCTATGAAAACTCAACGATGCATCACTTCATGATCCATTTCTGACACCGTTCACTGATGAGGTATTAGACAACGTGGGAGGACAGGAGGTCTACTCCTTCATTGATGGCTTTTCAGGCTACCACCAGATCAGAATACATCCAGAAGATTGATCTAAGACCACCTTTGCAACAGAATGGGGCTCGTTCCAGTACATGGTAATGCCCTTTGGTCTTAAGAATGCACCAGCTATATTTTCTGGAGTAGTAGTTGATGTATTTAAAGAATACATCCATAAATTCTTAGAAGTATATTTTGATGACTGGACTGTATTTGGGCTAATCGATAAGCACATAGGAGATTTAAGACTGATGTTAGAGAAATGTAGGCAGTACCAGATTTCTCTAAACTTGAAAAAATGTATATTTTGTGCACCATTTGGTATCTTGTTGGGTCATATTGTGTGCAGACAAGGCTTGATGGTAGATCCCGCGAAGATCGCCATCATTGTAAATCTTTCAGCACCCAATTCATTCAAGCAACTAAGGACAATACTTGGTCATACCGGGTACTACAGAAAGTTAATCAAGGGCTACGCAAAGATTACAGCACCAATGGAGAAATTGCTGAAGAAAGATGTCAAATTCCTATGGAATGAGGAATGTCAGCAGAGCCTAGACACAATTAAAGAAAAGATGGTTACAACACCCATCCTAGTGTTTCCAGACTGGACTAAGCCATTTCATGTACATGTGGATGCATCTGGCATCATACTCGGAGTCGTCTTGACACAGCTAGGAGAAGGGGATCTTGACCATCCCATCGCATATTACAGCAGAAAGCTATCAACAGCAGAAAAGAACTACACCACAATAGAAAGAGAGGGATTAGCTATGGTGTATGCGCTGTAGAAGTTTAGGCACTATCTATTGGGTGCCTCGTTTAAAATGTTTACTGACCATTCCACATTGAAGTACCTAGTCAATAAACCAGTGTTAGAGGGGAGAATCTGTAGATAGTTACTCCTCTTCCAGGAGTATGATTTTGAAATCATTGTGAAACCAGGAAGACTGAATGCTGGACCTGATCATCTGTCGCGTATAGACTCAGGGGAAGAGCCCAGTAACCTAGAAGACAATCTGCCTGATGCCCAGTTGTTCTCTGTGCAGATCGTAGATGACTACTATGCTGAATTTATTCAATTCCTCACTACAGGAGTAGCACCTGATGAGTTCACTAAGCAGCAAAAGAAGCAGTTGGTTGTTAAGGCAGCAGACTTCACCCTTGTTGGGGCGCATACTCCATGTTTGGGTAACTCCGCGGTTAATTAGAAAATTTGTAAGCGGAGCTATGGGCCAAAATAGTCTTAGGGGTGTCAGGGTAAGTCAAAACCCTCTTTTTTGTAATAAACCCATGGTTTAAATCCAGGGTTTAGGGTTTTTGGGTGCCCATGGTTTAAGACCATGGTTTTGTAAAACTGCGCAGTATAAATAAGCGCTTGCGTAAAAAGGATAGGTTAGGCTTTTTGATGTAAAGAAAGATAAGGCGAAGTAAGGTTGGTTTTTGTAAGGAAAGGATAAGTCCCAGCTGTGTGCGTGGACGACCTCTGCAGCTGTGTGCGCAGAGGGTTTTGGTAAGAAAAGGAAGAAAGATCTGCAGCTGTATGCGCAGAAGCCTGCTGCGGTGTGCGCGGCTGTTAAGGACTGAAGGGATCTGCAGCTGAGTGCGCAGATCAACTGTGGTTTTGAGGAAAGAGGAATAAAACACAGTTTGTGGACATAGCCCCTACACTGGGGGTGAACCACGTTATATTTGGTGTCGTGGTTTTATTTTTTTGTTTCTGCTTCTGTTATTTTCATGCATTAAACTGAATACATCTGATAACATAAGATCACTGCTAGTAATAAGCTTCGCTGTGAATTCCCCGTAGTGGGTTATGCAAGTTTAGTTTGTTTATTGTGCTGCGAAGTCATATGTGAATGAATGATAAACTTACAAGTGTTGATTAATAATTTCTTTTAAAGGCTAAGGTACAGTAATACCCCTCTCTGCATGCAGAAACCTGATTCTGCGGCACCCCATTGCTGTTTCGGGTGAGACTGCAACCTGCGCGCAGGTTGTTGCCGAAAGGGCCAACACGGTGGGTCTTTTGTTGGCGCGACGCATAAGAATTAACTTGGGTTTGCCCTATTGCCCAACAAATTGGTTTCGTTGCCGGTTGAACTCAGTACCTTTTCAAGAGGGGTTTACCTTGTACCACAAGAGCTATGTTCTGGAGGCCCTCTGTGAAGGACATCAGTGATTGGTTTGCTGAGATCTGTTTGCAATTCGAGCAGCAAGAGAGTATGAATCCGTGTTGAAGCACAAGTGACTTTTTACAATGGTATGTTTTTTGTGATACTTATGAAATTTTCTTTGGTCGTTTCCACATAGAGTTGCACCAGTGGTTGTCTAGGTTAACAAAGAGGAGGACGAACTTTCAAGCTTGACGGATTCCTGTGTGGACCCCCGCAAAGGTCAACCTTGTGCAACACGTGAACAACGAGGTATCCCGCGCTGTCAATTTCTAGACGACGCGCACATTGGAGGCCTTCGTGACAGAGTTTGCCATTAATACAAGCACTTCTTTCAGCGAAGCTGAACGGCAGTTCTTTAAAGGGCCTCGTGGTAAGTTTTTAAATTCCTTAAGCTTGAAGATTAAAATACTATTGGTTGAAAAGGGTATCTTATTATTTGAGTCAGACTGCTAGTTTAGTAGTACTAACATATGTTTGCAAGTGAGAATACTTTCGACGTGCAAAGTGGGTTGCCCCGAAGTGAGCAACGGTACAAAAGAAATTTTGAATCCTACTCTTCAGGACAGACCACCGCACTTCCCCCTGTCAGCCCTCCACAATCCGATCCCGACGGAAACCCTCCTGTTACCCCCCAGCGTCGCTTTATTACCCCTAAAGTTCGGTCGCAGCGTGACAGGAAACCAAGTCCAAGTATACCACCCAGAGGTCAACCTAACCCCGTAAATCCCCCCCCATCAACGGCCTGCCCCCCTCCCCACCCTCCCAGACCCAACATGGCCCACCTAGCTGATGACATTAAGCTTCCCATATTCAAAGGAACGGGATCAGAAGATCCAGAACAGTTCTGGTTTTTATGTGAGGCCGTCTGGAACGCGAAGAGTATTACCGACTTGGATGTGAGAACTACACAGCTTATTACTTCCTTTCGCGACCGGGCTTTGACCTGGTTCATGAAATTCTCTAGTAATCAGCACCCCAATTTGGATGAAATCAAGGCCGCCATCATTAAGGAATTTAAGAAACCGAAATCAGAATCACAGAGCATCACTGAACTCAAAGAGATTCAACAGCGGCGCGGCGAATCTGTGTGGGACTTTGACCAGAGATTCAAAGTATTATTAGACCAAGTGAGCTTCACTATTAGTCCTGCGCAGCACAAGGAATGGTTTATCGCTGCGTTATTGCCGCACATCAGAATGCCGCTCATGCAACAGAAGGTTGCTGACCAGCAAGATGCTCTGGAAATCGCAATGAAGCTAGAGACCCCTCCCGTCGGAGATGATTCTGGTCTTGCTCAAATCCAAGCGCAGTTGGCAGCAATGGCTCTGGAACTTCGTGACATGAAGAAAGCTAAAACCAGTTGAGAGGAGGTCTGGTGTACGCAATGTCGGTCCGAGGGTCACGATAGGGACCAGTGCCCCATGGTCAGAACCTATCTTAACATGGGCACGCCCACCCAATTCAATGCCGGTGTGATATATTGTGAGATTTGCCGCACCCCTGGCCAGAATCGCCCTGAGCAGTGCCCTCTTCTCCAGAGATATGTCCCAGTTCCCAAAAACCCCTACTGCCAGTTTTGTAAGTCCGTTGGCCATAATGAAGAATAATGTCGTAGCTATGACCTTATGCGAGAGCGCACCTCTGATGCCTACCGAGTCCACAATGAAGCCCAGAATAATGATGGCTATGGATACCGTGGTGGCACCTCCGACAGAGGTGCTTTTGGTGGTCGCGGCCGTGGTGGGATGACCGGCAGAGGTAGAGGCCAGGTTGTGTGTTACAATTGTAACCAAGCTGGTCACTTGGCCCACGACTGTCGGAACCCCACTACGACATGTCGGTATTGCTGCGCAGTAGATCACGTGATTGAACAGTGCCCCCAGCTCCTTGCAAAGATACAGGAAAACAACCGTAGCCCTACTTCAAGTATTCAGTTGATTTCCGTGGAGCAAAGACCTACCCCAGCCCTCAATGTGGTCACCCGGAGTGGAGCTACGACACATACTCAAGACTCTCCAAGGCAACTTGCCACGATGTGCGCACAACAGGCCTCCAAAAAATTCCCAGCCCTTGGCCCGGCGAAGGATCACACACCAGTCCAGGAGGCCCGGTGCGCTAATGTTGATGGCGCTGTAGACATATCTACACGGCAACACCAGCAGGCTTCGCAGCTACAGGTGGCCTCGACGGATAAAGTAAGTACACTATCCTCTTTCTTGCAGAGCTGTATGAAACTCTTGCGCAATCAGAACGCTCTAAACGAGCTGCAAAAAGTTCTTGCTGTCACAGACCCTGAGAGAGGAATTGATCAGGAGAAAACTGTTAGTCGTGTCCAAAGAACGGGAAGGGAAATGAGGTTGAATGTTCAGATAGGAGAATATGATATGACTGATGTCATCCTGGATCTTGGATCAGACATCAATGTCCTCCCTAAGCAGATGTGGGGACAAATGGGAAAGCCTTCCCTGGTTTGGTCACCTATACAGCTGCAACTAGCTAACCAGCAAAGGATTGTACCGCTAGGGAGACTTCTTAGTGTCCCAATCGACATCGATGGGGTCAGTACTCTTGCAGACTTTGAATTTATTGAGATCATTGATGACAGCAACCCTTACCCAGCCCTGCTAGGAATTGAGTGGGCCATGGCCAATGCTGCAATCATCAACCTTAAAAGGCGACAGATGACCTTCGAAGGAAATGGCCTGCACGTTATTATACCCCTCGACCCATCCCAAGGAGAAAGATATACAGAACCACTCAGAGATGAAGGGGAGAAGGATACTCTAGACCACATCTATAACATCACAGCCACGGATGCAGATTATGTCGAGCCTAATGCTAATGGTGTAATGGATTGGCAATGTGATAGCTCCTGCATGTCTGATTCAGACGATGGTCTGGAGAATTGGTAGCAACGACTGTACGAGCTACATGGCCATAGGTGCGCACAGATCACTTAGTCTCTTCGATGCATTAGCGCATAGCCTCGAGAAGTGCCTGCACAGGTTGGGATGAAAGACCCTGGAAAAATTATTCTGCCGATGCCAGAACAAGTACCTCAGTCACAAAACATCCAGCATCTGGAAATAGCAATAGACGCTACCGCAGCATGGGGGGCCGACCCTACCAGAAAGTCTTGCACCCCACATTTATAAGGCAAGCTCAAGAAGTGTGAAGTAAGTTCAAGGGGCAGAGCCAAGACGCTCGCACCTCAAATTTAATAGTCCTATCGCAGATATTACCGGGTCGGGTCAAAGGGCACTATTGGGCTGAAGTTTCTTATTGCCCTGAGGCTGCGACCATGCTTCTGCCGCAGCCCAAAAATTTCGCGAGGCCCAAAATTCGACCGTTGGGAGGCAGCCAGTTTGGCAGCGGCGGGATTTTAAGTGCTTTAAATGACTGTACTAAGACCAGTACCGGCAATCGCGCCCTGCATGGACAAGATTTTCATCAGATTTGGTGCCTTCAATGCACTGTCCTCCCTGATTTGATCGATGGCGTGTATAAGAAGATGCCTAAGATAGGAAAAATTGCATCCTGCATTTCTTCAAGCTTTTCGAGTGAACCCATGACCACCGAACGCGAGATTGACGCCTTGGTTAGAGAATTCGAGCAAGAGGGTCTGATCACCTGCTCTACTCGGCTGCCTTCCATAGCTCACTATGAAGCCACTCCCCCAGCACCACCACGGCCGATGCAGACACGGTCTGCCAGGAAAAAGTCTAGAACTGAAATTCGCACCAAGCGCAACCAAGACCGGCCGCAGCAAATAGGGCAAACACCAGCGGCTCATCCTATGGAGCCCTCTGGTTCCGCACAGGCCCCGGCCGGGGGAAGGGAGAATATTCCTCCCCCACGGCCACCATACCTACCACCTGTTCGCCCAGGCACCGTGTTACCCCGTCGGACAAAGCAATTTACATTAGCCACACCTTCGTTACCACCAGGAGTGCAGCTGATTGGCAGTATGACAGGGAATATTGATCAGCTTAAGTACAACGATCATGACACCAACGACCATGGCAAGTTCCCACAGTTTGACCCAGCCAAATACTTGCAACGTGTCAAGTACCCCGACCATAAGGTCACACTACTGGAAGTACAAACATGGGCTGCGGGTCTGGACAAAGCTGGCCTACTCAAGCTATTCAACATTCCCCATTTTGGACGCGGCATACATGTGACTGTAGTGGCCAAGCAGTTACTAGCCTTGGTACATGACGGCTATTTATGGATAGGGGACCAGCAAATTCCTATTGACGCCACCCTCATCCATAGGATCACAGGTTTACCCATGGTAGGACCAGATCCGGGAACCGAGTTTCCGTCCAAACATGACGACACAAAGCTCGTGCAAACCATGAAGGAGCGGTTTGGCCTGACAAAAGGGAAACGGGGGTATCATACTTCCGCGATTCGGGAGCAGCCCATTCGGTTTGCAGCTGAACTCTTAGCCTGTAAACTCATAAGGAAATGCAGGCCAACTGAAGTACCTGCCCTGGTTATCAGGATTGCTATGAACTGCGCTGAGGGGTATACTTATAATTGGGCCGGCTATCTTGCGAAGGAGTTTTTGGAGGATGCCCGCGATGCGCAAGAAAAAGTTAGACCTTTTCATTATTCGTGGCTTATAATCCTTATTGCATTAGTTGGGTGGAAAGAACCTACTGAAGCCCAGTTTGTCGAAATAAACCCCGGCACGCCAGGAGCAGCAAGGTATGCCTCCCTTTGGGTATCCTCAGATAAGGAAACTCAACAGATGACGAACACTGTGTTCATCTTCTATGCTATGAGTCTTCACTATGAGATAGTGCGAACACCTCGACTTACCAACGAAGTGTTCTCTCAATACGAGGGGGTCGCGCACTTTAGTGCCGACATGCATCATGTTTTCATTCAAGCTCGTGTAGATCCTCAACGGCAATGTTTCAAATTACCATATGTAGTCACCGAACCAGATATCAGGCGGGTCGTTCAGTAATGGCCGGCCGAATGGCTGAAAGATTTAGGGAAAAAACCCTCTATCCCGGTTCCTCCAGCTACCAATATTGGCACAGGTACTAGTCAAGCGCAGCAGCAAAGCCCATTGGAAGATAGCGAAGAACCAAGTGATTCACAGATAAATGACAACGACCAAGGTGGAGATAGTGAACAGGATGAGCAGGATGAACAGGATGAGGATTCGGTCAAGACCATAACAGATCCTACCCCACCAACGAAGCGCAAGTCACCAGAAGTAGCCGAGGTAACCAAGCCACAGTCCCGCAAAAAGGTAAAGGCATCAAAGGATAAAGATATCGAGGAGGAAGCCACTGTCACGATGGATGCACTGGAGCATGCTCTCGCACAGTCTACGACAGCGCTTACTAAAAAATGGTCCGAATTCGCGGAACTACATCTTGCCGGCCTCGCAGGTATCGCAAACAGGGTATCGGAGTTAAAAGAGCTAACCGCAAAATCAGTTCCCAGTACTGCGACAAGCAGCACTATGGAACCCACGCAGCAGGAAATTAGGAAATGGCCACTTAGGGATCCCCAGGGACAGGTATCAAGTGCAACTCTGATGCAGCCTGACATCAATTCTCGACCCTAGACAAATATAACTGCGGAGCTTGATTATACAAAGATACCTATGTCAGAGTTGCACCTCCGTTAGCTCGCGATTACAAAGGAGATCCATACCTGAACTCAAGTGTCACAAATCCAACTGGAAGACTCCATCAAGCAAAACAAAACTTTAGCCGCATGCCTAGAAGAGATCGCACAACAGAAGAAAGAGGCTGAACAGACAACAACTACGCTAATGCAAGCATTGGATGAGGCATGTCGGAGTCTTTCTGACTCCGACATACAGGAAACAGAGTAACCAAAGCAGAAGATTCCTAAGATGAAAGACTATGCCCAGCAGTCCCGCAGTGAGCTGGAAAGGATGAATATAGAACATCAGCAACAGATTGCAGAACTTCAACCGCGCATTCCCCCTGAGACTCCACCAGAGGTCCGAGAACAGCACCAGTAGGATATCAAGGCTTCAGTAACAAAAATATCAGACAACGTGGCTAGTGTCGCAAAACTAATGGAAGACAGCATAGAAGCATGGGCAAACCTGCAGGACCATCCAGATGTAGGGAAGATTCAGGAAACCATCAAGTTGCGCCAAGATGAGTTAGATGCAGTCCGAATAGAAATCAAGACGCTACCACCTATGCAGAAGATGGCTAAAGTAAAGCGCAGCAAGGAACTTCAACACGAAATCGAGTCTTGCAGGATGAAGGTGATGATGCTGGAAAATGCGTTACAGCCCCTGGCTGATGAAGCATTAGAATTGACCAATGCTGCGGAGAGCCAGCTCAAAATTTTGAAGACCTATGACACTTTTGCGTAGGAAAAGGCTGACATAGACTCTTCTTCAGTATTACAGGAACTGGTGGAAAAGGAGAAATCCGCTGATGAGATACTGCACGATCTCACCAGTCGCTTCCAGGCCCTCGCACAGAAGATTCTCCCACCAGAGTCCTCGCAGAGTGTCCTGGGACGGGCCACTAGTGAGTCTTAGGGGCCTGTTGGGGCGCATACTCCATGTTTGGGTAACTCCGCGGTTAATTAGAAAATTTGTAAGCGGAGCTATGGGCCAAAATAGTCTTAGGGGTGTCAGGGTAAGTCAAAACCCTCTTTTTTGTAATAAACCCGTGGTTTAAATCCAGGGTTTAGGGTTTTTGGGTGCCCATGGTTTAAGACCATGGTTTTGTAAAACTGCGCAGTATAAATAAGCGCTTGCGTAAAAAGGATAGGTTAGGCTTTTTGATGTAAAGAAAGATAAGGTGAAGGAAGGTTGGTTTTTGTAAGGAAAGGATAAGTCCCAGCTGTGTGCGTGGACGACCTCTGCAGTTGTGTGCGCAGAGGGTTTTGGTAAGAAAAGGAAGAAAGATCTGCAGCTGTGTGCACAGAAGCCTGCTGCTGTGTGCACGGCTGTTAAGGACTGAAGGGATCTGCAGCTGAGTGCGCAGATCAACTGTGGTTTTGAGGAAAGAGGAATAAAATGCAGTTTGTGGACGTAGCCCCTACACTGGGGGTGAACCACGTTATATTTGGTGTCGTGGTTTTATTGTGTTGTTTCTGCTTCTGTTATTTTCATGCATTAAACTGAATACATCTGATAACATAAGATCACTGCTAGTAATAAGCTTCGCTGTGAATTCCCCGTAGTGGGTTATGCAAGTTTAGTTTGTTTATTGTGCTGCGAAGTCATATGTGAATGAATGATAAACTTACAAGTGTTGATTAATAATTTCTTTTAAAGGCTAAGGTACAGTAATACCCCTCTCTGCATGCAGAAACCTGATTCTGCGGCACCCCATTGCTGTTTCGGGTGAGACTGCAACCTGCGCGCAGGTTGTTGCCGAAAGGGCCAACACGGTGGGTCTTTTGTTGGTGCGACGCATAAGAATTAACTCGGGTCTGCCCTATTTCCCAACAACCCTCATTGCAGGATGCCTATATAAGTTAGATCCGGATGAAGTTCTACGTAGATGTGTAATGCCGCATGAAAAAGACGCTATTATTAAAGAGGCACACTCAGGAACCGCAGGAGGTCATTTCGCTGGAAAGTCGACTGCGCAGAAAATCCTGGAGGCAGGACTATGGTGGCCTACGTTACAAAAAGACACCAGGGACTTTTGCAAATGTTGTGATATCTGCTAGAGGGTAGGAAAACCCTCGCGACGCGATGAAATGCCGCTGCGACCCCAGGTCACGCTGCGTGCATTTGACAAATGGGCTATAGACTTTGTGGGTCCTATCAACCCACCGAGAAAGCACACGGGTGCGAGATATATTATTACCAGAACAGAGTACCTCACCAGATGGGCAGAGGCCAAAGCAATAAGAAATTGTGATGCTGCTACAGTCGCACAGTTCCTTTTCGAAAACATCATCAGTAGATTTGGATGCCCAGTAATTTTGATGAGCGATCAAGGCACACATTTCTTGAACCACACCATTTAGGCTTTGACAGAAGAATTCCAGATTCAGCACTATAAGAGCACTCCCTACCATCCACAGGCTAATGGTACGGTGGAGGCCTTCAATAAGATTCTAGAAAAAGCTCTTACTAAAATCTGCAATAACCAAAGGAATGATTGGGATCTCAGAGTTAATGCTGTATTATGGGCATACAGAACCACATGCAAGAAACTTACGGGACGCACACCTTTCAGCTTGGTATATGGACAGGAGGCTGTTATGCCTATGGAGTATATTCTTCCCATTTTAAGAATCGCTCAGATTACCAAGATGACTGATACAGACACAGTGGAGGAAAGGCTAGCACAGCTGCTTGCCTTAGAAGAAGACATATTCATTGCCGGATTCCATCAGAAAGTGCAGAAAGCACGAGAAAAAGCTTGGCATGATAGACACATTAAGAGTAAGACTTTCCAGATCGGAGACCTAGTACTCCTCTATGACAGGAGATTCATTAAGTTTCCAGGGAAGTTCAAGACACATTGGCTGGGGCCGTATCAGATACAACAAGTTACGGAGGGAGGTGCCGTTCAGCTTAGCCAGTTGAACGGGGAGCTTCTTCCCACATGGATTAATGGCAGTAGGATTAAGCTCTATAGTGATAGCCACCTCGCCTCTCAACCCTAGCTTAAACCAGTTTATGTTGGTGCAGATGTCCAATGTAGTTGAAAGGAGGCATCGCATCGGGAATCAATCTACACCGGCAGATAGTCTAGTTGTGAGGAATCGCACCAAATAAAAAAAAAAAAAAATTTAACGCTGTTTGTTTGCGCAGGTGATGCGGAGTTGCATCGCAGCAGTACGATGTTTCCCCGTGCCACGTACTCAGTTTGCAACCGACAGAGGGCTAGTAAAGTCACTGTCTGACAGGCAGTTAATGAAGAAATGACCGGTATCCCCTACCATAGATTTGGCACCAGTATAATAAATTTTTTCAGATTTGGTAAATCTCTGACGAGATTGGTGCCTATACACACACGTCTCGAGGGAAATTCTATCAAGATTTTAGCATTAATTGAGGTTCGGATGACGTGTCTGGTCCTATCCGGGCAATTAATATGACCGACGCGACCATTCTAGACGACCGTTGTGTCCGGGATTATCGTATTTGACATAAAAATAGAAAGTATTCAATTGGGACGGTTACGCTTGCAAAAAATCAAGAGCTAGAGAATAAGTGTTAAGCATTCCATGTGTCGAGCTAAGTTGTTACAGAGTGCTGTGATCTTAAGAAGTTGCAGCCAGAGCACACCCGCCATCTGGTACTAAGTGGGTTATGTCCAAGAACGAACCTATAACAAACATTTTGAGAAGGTTTCAGTGTCACAGCCTTGCAGAAGCTATGACGACGCCATCTAAAAGTAACCCACCGAGTTCGTCCCGAACCAGAGAACCACCAAAGATGAGAAGCCATTCCCAGCTCATAGAGGGATCTGGTTCCAAGCAGGAAGACAAAGTCCGTAGTGTAGCGGACTACCTCATACCACGAGTTGAAGGCGCTCCAGATATCAGACTTTCCAAGAGCGGTAAGCTTCCTATGCCCATACCACCAATAGATTCTTGAGTAAAGGAAACTGGCGATTTAGTAGGATATGCTGGTGTTGTCAAATTTATTGATTACAACCTGGGGGACGGTAAGACGTACCCTCACTTCAAGATAGATGTGTATCTTGTGCTTGAGAAGAATCCAAGGATAGGTAGAGAAGAATTCGTCCCCATGCCACATGTCCAGATTCTTGAGCATTTAGGTCTGCTCAATGTGTTGAGACTACCCCATTTTGGACGTAGCACAGAGGTCAATGCTATGGTGCGTGTCCTCCTATCATGTGTACATGGAGGCTATCTCTGGCTAGGTCACAAAATCGACCTCAATGTCAACTTGATACACCATGTTACCGGCATGTCTAAGACTGGTAAAGATCCCAAGATACAGATAACAGGAAAGACCAAGGATTCCAAACTGCCAGCAGCCTTAGTTAAAAAGTATCAGCTACAACGAGGAGGCAGGGCTTATGATATCACGAGTTTACAGAATGAGACACTCAGATTTACAGCCAGTCTGCTTGCAGGAAGACTGCTAACCAAGGTCCGACCGAAGGAAGTCACAGGATCGGTGATCAATCTGGCCATACAAGTTACAGAAGGAGTGCAGTTCAATTGGTCATTATTTTTATTAAATATGTTTTAGGAAGATTGTTTGGCAGCCCAAGATCAAGCCAACCACCCTTTCCACTTCTCATGGCTGCTTATACTGTGTGCATTCATTGCATGGAAGGAACCGCCCAACAGCCAGTTTCCACAGATCGCAGGAGGAGCGCCCAGGGGTGTGCGCTATGCCAGTTTATGGGACACCAACAGTCAAGCAAGGAAACAAGTTAATACGATAGTATTTTATGAATACTATTTGATGTTGAAGAACCTTATCCAATAATCACCAAGGATTAGTACAGAGACTGTGGACGCATATGATAATCGGCTTAATTTTATGGCAGACAGCCATAGAATCTACCTGAGGCCTAAAAGGACTAAAAGGGACGATTGGGCCCCCGGTTGGTTCAGAATGACAATGCAGGACGTTGAGAATGTCATCAAAGGCTTTGATGACCAATGGCGACAAGAATACGAAGATACCATGCCACTTCCCATGGAGACCGCCCAGACAGACCCACCAGAAAAGGGAAAAGAAAAATTGGACACCCAGGCACAAGGTACAACAGAAGTGCCACCGCCACACGAAAAGAGAAAATATCTACCAGAAGAATCAGCAGAGACACCTACGACAAAGAATGGAAGCCAAGGGACCACAGAGACACAGAAGAGAAAGAAGCAGAAAACTTCAAAACTAGTTCTACAAACTGCACTAACAGATGTTGACTATGAACTCATCGCAACAAGGATGTGCGACACATTAAAGGACTCATTTGACGCAGTGAAGTCATTGCAGGAAAAGATGCAGAGCACAGTAGAAAAATAGCTTCTTGAATTAAAAACATTCACAGAGAAGACTGCCATGCTACACACTCCATCAGTAAAGGCGATCGTCGGCGAAAATTCGACACAATCAGTATCCCGTAAAGAGAGCTTAGCAACGGATCGCCTCAACACCGTGTTGATTCCACCAGGGAGTATCCGATTCCCTGCGACAATGAAGGACCCACCAGTTCAACTGGGGCAATCCATTGAGGTTAACCTTATGGAATTCCACATTGACCAATTATACATGATCCAGCAGCAGCTAACCGCAGAGCTCAAGGGAAGAGAGCTCGCGACTTACAAGCATAACACGTAGGTGAAGAAACAGAATGCAGCACTTGCTACCAGCTATCAGAAAAAGGTAGACGAGTTAAAAACATGTCAGGATAGGGATCAGGAACTCTCTCAGGCACTACAGAGTATTGCCTTAGAGTTACCCAAATGTAACATTGAGTTCGCATTACCCACCCCCCAGAAGCTAAGGAGAGTAGCAGACAGAGCAAAGGCTCTGGAAGAAACTGTGGTTAGAATGGATGAAGAGGTGGCCAAGTTGAAGGCAGACCACGAAGTACAAATCACCGAGCTTGAAGCTCGTATCCGAGACACCTCTAAGGTAGACCAGAAAGATCAAGTAGAAGCCTTTCGACTCACTTCTGCGCAGGTGAAATCTAGCATTGAAGAAGCAGTGTCGGTACTCAAGGAATCAACAGACACATGGGAGGAGTTAGATGAGTTGCCGGAGAGAGCAGAAATCCAACAGAATATTCAGCAGGTAGAGGCTACTGCAATGGCCATGAAAGAAGAAATTAAGAGCTTAGCCACTCTCCAGAAGATGAGGAAGACAAAGGAGATGAACCAACTGCAGCAAGAAGTGCAACGGCTAAGAACACAGGAGGTCCACATTAATGACCTGCTTCAACCCTATCAGGAGCAGATCACTGAGCTGGTCGACGCAGCCGAGCAGAAAATGAAGGAGTTCACCACTGTAAGAGAAGAAATTGATCAGACAGATGACTCCAAAATTGATCAAGCCCTGCTTGAATCGACACGAGAGCGTGTCGAGGTAATGAAGAACGAAGTCGAAGGACTTCGGAAGAAGTTGTAGAAGACTTCACACGGAGCCAAAGCAAAGCTACAACAGGAGAAGCCCACTGGTAGTGGCTCGAGGGCGAGCCACAAGTAAGTGTTAGGGGACTGTAGGAGTAGGGTCCTACAGCTATAGAAGAAGCTGCTAAGTTTAGCGGAAAGATAAGTTTTGGCGGAAAGAAGATAATACAGAGCTACGACGCCGTAGCACGTTTCCAACTGCAGAGCAGAGCCGGAAACCATGACTTTTTGAGATAGGAAAGTCAAAAAAAGGCAACGATACCTGAGCGACTGAGAAAGGAGAGCTCACCCACTGCATTGAAGGCAGTGGAGGAAGACAGGAGGGCTCAGCGACCCTCATAAAGAAGAAGGAGCAATGAGGCTCAAGCATTGAAGACAAAGGACAGAAAAGAGAAGCGGCGCATAGTACCCATGGTCAGTCCCGGGAAGCATAGAAGACTGCAGAGAGCTATGGTGTGACGGGAAGCAGCTACCTCAAGGACAGAGAGGGCCAACTGTCACTAATTAGGGTTTGGGTTACTGTTGTGACAGGCCCACAGTGTTGTAAAAGCAAGACCTTCGGGCTGCTTATAAAAGAATGTAATTTTGTATTGTAAAGGGTTAGTTAGATAGTTAGACATTCGTGATTGAAATAGGCAATAAGGATAAGTAGACTGTTGTAAAAGCCGAGCTCTGGTTCTGGTCTTAGCTGTAGAAATCTTACTAAAACCAGTAGCTGGCTTATAGAGCATGCATGTAATGATCTGCAGGGATCGACTGAGAGGGAAGAGTATGTTGTAAGAGCGACAACATAAAGGTAGAGAAGAAACATCTAAGAGAGAATATATTGAGCTGCATGTGAGGTGCAGCAGAACTGTGTTTTCCTTCCCTTAAGCTATAATAGAGAAGCATAGTTCTGTGGAGGTAACTCCCATCCTGGGGGCAAACCACGTTAAAATCCCGTGTTCTGTGATTGATTTGCGTATTGTGTTTATTTGCTGTATCCATCAGTTTTGTTATGCAATTTGTTTACAGTTAATGTATGAATGAGTTATTTAGTTACAACACTACAGAAAGATAAATATAAGTTGAAATCCTTGGCACGTCATATAAGGACTTATTTATGCTTGCCCTAGATAGTTAATTAATCACAGTAAGAAAGTCTGGGTATTGGGTCTTGCACGTCGACACGAACAATGCTAAGTGCGCTAAGCCGCGGGAGGAGGGTATCACAAGAAGGCGATACCGCACTGGCAGAGGAGCTACAGTGCGCGATACCATAGGTTGAGGACTTAGCATTGAACAGGAGTTGCGTGTCGCACGGGGCGCGACGATGTGGTAAGATTGGGAATATTGTGGAAGGGAGGAAGTTGTGTGACGGGAGAAGAATCCGCACGATGTGCGCAAGGGTAGAGACACCGTGGCTAGAAGGTCCACGAATGGGGAATAGATCATGCATCACGAGTGAAGGAT
This sequence comes from Pseudotsuga menziesii, assembly GCA_001517045.1. NCBI lineage: Eukaryota > Viridiplantae > Streptophyta > Pinopsida > Pinales > Pinaceae > Pseudotsuga > Pseudotsuga menziesii. Next base: position 98,110 of record LPNX010650017.1, read on the forward strand.
CACGCGGCGTGCAGGAAAGAGATCTCACAGCTAGAAGAGCTGTGAGCCACCAGTAGGATTGCCACGGAACCTGGTCCAAGATGCTTGAGTCCTTCGCCAACCCATTAGAATCACTTCGGGTGAGACTTCAGCCCACTGTGCGGTTTGTCGCTGAAAGGGCCAGTGAGCTAGGGGTGTTGTTGGTTGATTATAGTGAACCCGGGTCTGCCCATGCAATCAACAGAAACCCGGATATGACATGCGAGTTGCTTAAAGGAAACCTGCGTACGCTGATGTACACGGGTTGCAATGTTGATAGTCGTGTATATTATGTAAGTTGTTAATGGAAATAGTTGCATACGTATGCGAGTTGCAATGGAGATGTTGGGGCGCGCACCTTAACGGTCCTTAATTTTGGTAACTCCATGGTTTTTGTGGAAGCTTGTAAGCAGAGTTGCGACTCAAAATAGTCTTAGGGGTGTCAGGGTTGAGTCAAAGCCTTATTTTTGTAATTAACCCATGGTTTAAGTCCAGGGTTTAGGGTTCGGGGTGCCCATGGTTTAAGCCCATGGTTTTGTAATAAGTGCACTTGTATAAATAAGCACTTTTGTAAAAGAGTCAGGTTAGGCTTTCAATGTAAGATGATTTGATGTGAAGCTAAGGCTAGTTTGGTAGGAAATGTTAAGTCCCAGCTATGTGTGTGGAAGACCTCTGCAGCTATGTCCGTAGAGGTTTTTTGGGTGATTAAGAATATCTACAGCTGTGTGCGCAGAGATCTGCAGCTAAGTGCACAGCTTGAGGAATTGAAGGGATCTGCAGCTGAGTGCGCATATCAGAACTATGGGTTTTGTAAAGAGTTGAATAAAACACAGTTCTGTGGATGTATCCCCTAAACTGGGGGTGAACCACGTTATATCTTGTGTTGTGGTTCTTTTGTGTTGTCTCTGTTATATTCTTTTATGCATTGATAAGTAGATAAATGATAAGTAAGATCATTGCTAAATACTAACTTCGCTATGAATTCCCAGTTAAGGGTTAAGCAAGACGCTGTTTGTTTATCTAACTGCGAAGCTATATAAGTGAATGTCGAAGATCTGTACTATATGATTATTATTTGTTAAAAGGTTAAAGGTACAGTAATATCCCTCTTCTGCTTGCAGGAACTTGATTCTGCAGCACCCCATAGCTGTTTCGAGTGAGACTGCAACCTGTTCGCAGGTTGTTGCCGAAAGGGACAACACTGTGGGTCTTTTGTTGGTGCGAAGACAAGAGTATAAAACCTGGGTCTGCCCTAAGCCCAACAAATTGGTTCCGTTTCTGGTTGAACTCAGTATCTGTTCAAGAGGGGTTTATGTCGTACCTAGAGGGCTATGTTTTGGAGGCCCTCAGTGAAAGAAATCGGTGATTTGATTGAAGAGACTTATCTGAAATTTGCTGAACAAAAGAACAAAGACCCGCGTCGCAGTTCAGATGAATTTTTACAAAGGTACGCTTTTTCTGATGTTTATGAAATTTTCTTTGATAGTATCCACATAGAGTTGGACCAGTGGTTATCCAAGTTGACAGAGAGAAAGAAAAACTTCCGAGAAGGTCAATTTCTTGATTGGACCCCTGCAAGAATTAATATATTGAAAAGGGTGAACAACGAGATATCCCAAGCTGTTGATTTTTGGACAACGCGAACCCTTGAAGCATTTTTGACGGAGTTCGCCATTGACACAAGTACTTCCTTCAGTGAAGCCGATCGACAATTTTTCAAAGGACCAAGGGGTAAGTACTTGAATTCCTTTAATTTGAAAATTAAAATGCTATTGGATGAAAAAGGTATATTGCTCATTGAATCAGACTGTTAGATTTAGTACTACTTACTTATGTTTGGAAGTGAAAGTGACTTCGATGAGTAAAGTGGTTTGCTGCGAAGTGGTAAAAGATACAAGAGTAATTTTGGATCCTATACCCTAGGTCAGGATACCGAGTATACCCTTGTAAGTCCAGCAGACCCGACGCCCGACGAAACCCCTTCCATTGGAAACCCTCCGGTAACCCTGCAGCAAAGACCTCTTATCCCTGAGAACCCGTCGCAGTCTGAAAGTAACCCTAGCCTGAGTATTCCTGTCGCAGGTAAGTCTACCCCAGTATGTTCCCCCCCTAGATCCGTGATGGCCCATATGAATGATGACATTAAGCTCCCTGTATTTAAAGGAACTGGATCAGAGGATCCAGAACAGTTTTGGTTCTTATGTGAAGCCATGTGGACTGCTAAGAACATTACAGATCAAGAAACAAGAAGAGTGCAGCTGGTTACTTCTTTTAGAGACCGCGCTTTCACCTGGTTCATGAAGTTTTCCAGTACTCAGAACCATGTCTTGGCTGATATAAAAGCAGCAATGATCAAAGAGTTCAAGAAGCCTAAATCAGAGTCACAATGTATAACTGAACTGAAAGAGATTTAGTAGAGGTGAGGAGAATCAGTTTGGGACTTTGATCAGAGGTTCAAAGTTCTGCTAGATCAAGTTAGTTTCACTATTGGACCAGTGCAGCATAAGGAATGGTTCATCTCAGTTTTGCTACCGCATATCAGGACTCCACTCATGCAACAGAAGGTTGCTGATCAGCAAGAGGCTTTGGAAATTGCTATGAAGCTCGAAACAACTCCTGTCGAAGATAATTATGGTATAGCTCAAATACAAGTGCAGTTGGCAGAAATGGATTTGGAGCTTCACGACATGAAGAAGGGGAAATCTAGTTGCGAAGAGTTTTGGTGTACATGATGTCGGATAGAGGGTCACAACAAGGAACAATGTCCTACCGTAAGAAATTACCTGAATTTTGGTGCGCCAAACCCATTCAACCCTAGTGTTCTATATTGTGAGATGTGTAGGACAATTGGCCAGCATTGACTTGAAGACTGCTATCTGCTGCATAGATATGTGCAAGTACCTAAGAACCCCTATTGCAATTTTTGTAAGTCAGTTGGACATAACGAAGATGAATGTCACAGTTTTGACCTCATAAGAGAACGAACCTATGACACTTATCAGGTACAAAATGATGGACAAGGTAATGAGGGATATGGTTACCATGGTAGTACATCAGGTAGAGGTACTTTTGGAGGTCATGGTCGTGGTGGTATGCCTGGAAGAGGTCGAGGCCAGGTTGTGTGCTATAACTATCATCAGGCAGGACATCTAGCTAGAGACTGTCAAAACCCAACTATGACATGTCGATATTGCAGAGCAGTCGACCATGTGATTAAGCAATGCCCGCAGCTGATAGCCAAGATACAAGAAAGAAATAGTGCTCCTACTCAGAATATTTAGATGATTTCTGTAGTGCAAAGACCTGTCCCAGCCATTAATGTTGTTACAAGGAGTGGCACTACGACGCAAATATAGAATAAGGAGAAACATCCTGATGAGGCTTGGGTTCGTAAGGCCCCAGAGAAAATTCCAACCTTCGATGTGGGAAGAGAAAAAGAGACATTTTTGGAAGCCAAAAAAGACTTTGCTGATCCGAGCACACCAGTAGCACCTGCGCAACAGCATCAGCAGCAGTCACAGTCTCAAGAAGATTCGACGGATAAAGTAAGTACACTATCTTCATTTTTAAAGAGTTGCATGAAGCTCTTAAGAAATCAGAATGCTTTGAATGAGTTACAGAAAGTTATTGCTTATTGCGAACCTCATCGAAGCTCTGGTAAGGAAAAAACTGTTAATAGAGTCAGAAGAAATGGAAGAGAAATGAAATTGCATGCTCAGATAGGAGAATATGACATGACTGATGTCATTTTGGACCTAGGATCAGAAGTCAATTTCCTAACTAAACAAACATGGGAACAAATGGGAAAACCTACACTTGAATGGTCTCCTATACAGTTGAGATTATCCAATCAACAGAATATTGTGACCCTAGGAAGATTCCCTAGTGTCCTAGTACATATTGATGGGGTCAGTACTTTAGCAGAATTTGAAGTCATTGATATAATTGATGATAGCAACCCCTACCCAGATTTTCTAGGAATTGAGTGGGCAATAGACAATGCTGCAGTCATTAACCTTAAGAAGAGGCAGATGAATTTCTCAGGGAAAGGTTTGAGAGTCATAGTACCACTGGACCCTTCTCAAGGAGAAAGGTACACAGAACCACTCAGTGATGAAGATCAGGATGTTTTGGACCATATCTACAACATCACAGCTAAGGAAGAAGATTATGTTGATCCTACTACCGAAGGTATCATGGATTGGAAGTGTGACAGCTCCTACATGAAGGATTCAGATGACGGTCTAGAGAATTGGCAGAATAGACTTTATGAACTACATGGACATCGATGTACAAGAATTACCAAGTATCTCAGATGGCTTGGTTGATAGATAAGAGACTTGCCTACCTTTGATGGTTTGACAGACCCAACATATTTTATTATACAATTCTCAGAGCAGGTACCAGATTCACAAAAAATGGAGATTCTAGATTCAGCATTTAGAGCCACAGCAGCCAGATGGTGGAATGGTCATAAAAAGTACATTCATAGTTGGGAAGCATTCCAAAAGTCCCTTTGCCTAAGATTCAGGGATCAACCTTAGGAGGTGCGAAGTAGGTTTAATGGTAATACTAGTCCTCAGGGACATTTGGTGCAATGCTACGAAGCATGGAATCATGTACCTCATGAAGAATGGGTACATAGGTTTGTGCACACGCTGGAACCTATAGCAAAGAACTAGTATGCGGAGGTCGAGCTTCGCCATGGTACTGTAAGTTGGGATAGTCTTGTTGATAGTTTTGTGCTGACATTTTCTATTAATGAGGTTTTTCCTGCTTTGGACGCAGTTGTTAGGTTGATCCATACTAAAGTGTTTGAGGATCAAGAAATAGCAGAATACCAACCTGATTGGAAGGAACAAGAAGCTAATGCAGTAGAATGTTATAACCTTGCAATTGACGAGGATGATGATCCACACAACATTAACATTCCTGAGTCGGAAGGACACTGTGAAGTACATGGACCAGCAGTTGAAGCACCTGAAGTGACTCAGCCCTTGAAGACATGGACAATAAACATTGGATCAGAAGGAAAGCCTAAGTATGCTATCATTGGAGATTATTGGGATGAAGAAATGGTGAGAAAAGTGAACCAAATTCTCCATGAGTATCAGGACCTATTTTCAATGAAGTTCTCAGAGATGAAAGGTATCCTTGGTGATATAGGAGTAATAAAGATCCCTTTGAAACCTGATGCAAAGCCTGTGAAACAACGCCCTTATAGGCTGAACCCTAAGTATAAACAAAAAGTTAGAATGGAGCTCGATAAGATGCTTGCTGCAGGAATCATTGAGCCTGTTGAAGAATCTGAATGGGTCAGTCCTATGGTGGTGCAAGAAAAGAAGACTAAGGGAGAAATCAGAATCTGTGTTGATCTGAGGAAGCTGAATGATGCCTGTTTACATGATCCTTTCCCTACTCCCTTTACAGATGAAGTTTTAGACAATGTCAGAGGTCAAGAAGTGTACTCTTTTATTGATAGATTTTTAGGTTACCATCAGATTAGAATTGCTCCAGAATATCGACATAAGACAACCTTAGCTACAGAAATGGGATCCTTTAAGTATATAATTATGCCCTTTGGATTGAAGAATGCACCTGCTATGTTTTCTAGAGTAGTCATCTATGCATTTAATGAATTTATACATAGATTCTTAGAAGTTTATTTTGATGATTGGACTATATTTGGGTTACTAAAAGACCATATAGCTAGTTTAAGACTTATGCTGGACAAGTGTAGACAGCATCAGATTTCTATGAACTTGAAAAAGTGTATCTTTTGTGCACCTTTTGGAATTCTGCTAGGTCACATTGTATGTAAGCAAGGACTGATGAAGGATCCTGCGAAGATAGCCATTATTGTGAACTTTCCACCTCCGAAGTCTGTTAAGCAACTTTGCACTACACTTGGTCATACTGGATATTATGGGAAATTCATTAAAGGATATGCTCAGATCACAGCCCCTATGGAAAAGTAGTTGAAGAAAGATATTAAGTTTGAATGGACACTTGAGTGTCAAGAAATCTTGGATATTTTGAAGGAAAAGATGGTAACTACCCCTATCTTAGTATTCCCTGACTGGAATAAGGAGTTTCATGTGCATGTAGATGCATCCTCCATTGCTCTAGGTATAGTATTGGCTCAGTTAGATGAAGGTAATATTGATCACCCTATTGCTTTTACAAGTAGAAAATTGTCCATCGCAGAAAAGATTTATACCATGACAGAACGAGAAGGTCTAGCTATGGTTTATGCATTGCAGAAGTTTCGACACTATCTGTTAGGATCTCATTTTAATATGTTCACTGCCCATTCTGCTTTGAAGTATTTGGTTAGCAAGCCTGTGCTAGGTGGAAGGATATGCATATGGTTGATTCTGTTTCAGGAATATGACTTTGAGATCATATTCAAACCTGGAAGACTTAACCTAGGTCCTGATCACTTGTGGAGGCTCGAGTTAGGAGAAGAGCCCATTAGTTTGGACGAAGGTCTTCCTGATGCCCAGTTGTTTTCCATACAGATGGTTGATGAATATTTTCAGGATATTGTTTAGTACTTGTCTACAGGTTTTGCACCTGTCAAAATGACAACACAACAGAAGAAGTAGCTGGTGGTTAGAGCAGCCGACTTTACCTTAATAGCAGGACAACTATATAAGATGGGACCAGATGAAATACTGCATAGATGTGTCCTAGAGCATGAAAAGATATTAATTTTAGTTGAGGCACATTCTGGAGTAGCAAGAGGTCATTATGCAGGAAAAGATACAGCACAGAATATTCTAACAGCCGGATTGTGGTGGTCCACAATTCATAAGGATGCACGAGAGTATTTTCACAGCTGCGACATCTATCAGAGGACAGGCAAACCATCCAAGAGGGACGAGATGCCTCTAGTTCCACAGGTAACTTTACAAGCCTTTGACAAGTGGGCTATTGATTTTGTTGGACCTATCAATCCCCCTGCAAAGAAATCTAGAGAAAGATACATTATTACAGCAACTGACTACCTTACTCGTTGGGCCGAATCTCAACCGGTCAAGAACTGTAGCGCTGCTACAGCTGCGAAGTTCATTTTTGATAACATCTTGTCAAGATTTGGGTGTCCTAGAATTCTTATGAGTGATCAAGGATCACATTTCCTAAATAAGACTATTGAAGTATTGACTGAATAATTTCAAGTATATCATCAGAAGAGTACTTCCTATTATCCTCAAGCAAATTGAACTGTCGAAGCCTTTAACAAGATCCTTGAACATGCTCTGACGAAGGTTTGCAATGTTAACAGAAATGATTGGGATCTTAGAATTCCAGCAGTACTATGGGCTTATAGAACCACCTGCAAGAAGTTGACAGGCCATACACCTTTTAGGTTGGTCTATGGACAAGAAGCAGTCATGCCCATGGAGTACATTGTTCCTAGCCTAAGAATATCTGCTTTCACAGAGATGGATGATCCAGCTATGATGAAAGAAAGGATGGCAAATATACTAGAACTTGAAAAAGACAGATTCATTGTAGGGTTCCAATAGCAAGTACAGAAAGATAGAGAAAAAGCATGGCATGATAGACACATTAAGAAGAAGCAGTTCCAGAATGGTGATCTTGTGCTCTTATATGACAGTAAATTCATGAAATTCCCGGGTAAGTTCAAGACACATTGGAAAGGACCATACATAGTGCAGGGAGTTACCGATGGTGGCACAGTCCAGATATCTAAATTGAACAGAGAAATTTTACCTTCCATGGTGAATGGAAGTAGGTTAAAGAACTACAGGGACAAGCCATGACCCCCTAATCAGAAGTAATAGCAAGAAGGATAGTCTAAGTACCAAGAACAGTTGGAATTTGGTACTAGACTATAATGAAGTTGTTCTCAAACCTACGAAGTGTTGAAGACTGTCAAAGTTTGAAGGTTGAGGTTTGGTTTCCGCTTGGGTTAGGATGGGTCGAAGGCCAATATTGTGTCGAAGGTACTCATTGAGGCGAAGCTGAAGTTAGTGGTTATGTCGAAGAAGAAAGGTGTGTCGCAGCCTAAAATGTGACTGATGGGACAAACTAGACTTGGCAGCACTAGCACGTGAACTTCCTTAATAGCCTGTAATGATGAGATCTTGGGAAAATCTAGCGCCGTGTGGACAGGATTTACTGCCGCTCCGGCAGATTTGGTGTCATTCATGCACCATCATGACAGATTTTGTCGCGGGATTCTATAAGAAGCCACACAGGCCTGTGACTCCTGCATTGCGCATTTCTTTGAGTTTACAGTTAGCACTATGTCGAATGATTGCGAAGTCTAGGAATTGTTACGAGAGTTCAGGGAGAGAGGTCTGCAGAACCTTATGAGCAATCCACCCTGTGAGGAGACGTCTCCAGTGCCGAAGCAGGCAATGTAGATATGATCAACCAGAAAGAAATTTAAGGCAGAAGTTCACTCTAAGTGGAACGACGAAAGGCACAAGCCCTCAGGAAAGACTCCGGAGGATCCCGAGATGTATCCTCTTGGCTCAGCAGAATGGAGGCATGCTGTTTGTATTATGCAAAAGTAAATTGGCATGCAATCACAGGGGCACCTTCTGCTAAGGACCCAAAGTTGTGGATGGTCAAATGTTCGATAGGACATGAACGAGAGATAGTTCGAGGGATGGAGTCGCTGATTAAGGCTCAACAATTCCCATGACCATCATAAATCTTGAGAAGGAAGACAAAATCATAAGGAACATAGGTAGTCTTCTAAGAAGGAAAGGATGAAGGATTAAGCAAGCTAAGGCCGTGGTAGAAGTAGCAGAAAGGATGACAATGATGATAGGCATATGAGGGAGCAGAATCGTAGGAAAATTAAAGCTGATGGTTACAAAGATGTAGATGGATACAGAGCCTGACAGAGTGCGTGAGGAGATCATAAAGAAGGAGCAAGTAGCCAAAGATATCATTCTACCACCAGACAAGCAGCTGAGTGTCCCGGGATGGGACACTGGTGAGTCTTAGGGGCCTGTTGGGGCACGCACCTTAATGATCCTTAATTTTGGTAACTCCATGGTCTTTGTGGAAGCTTGTAAGTGGAGTTGCGACTCAAAATAGTCTTAGGGGTGTCGGGGTTGAGTCAAAGCCCTCTTTTTGTAATTAACCCATGGTTTAAGTCCATGGTTTAGGGTTTGGGGTGCCCATGGTTTTGTAATAAGTGCACTTGTATAAATAAGCACTTTTGTAAAAGAGTCAGGTTAGGCTTTTAATGTAAGATGATTTAATGCGAAGCTAAGGCTAGTTTGGTAGGAAAGGTTAAGTCCCAGCTGTGTGCATGGACAACCTCTACAGCTATGTGCGCAGAGGGTTTTTAGGTGATTAAGAAGATCTACAGCTGTGTGCGCAGAGATCTGCAGCTAAGTGCGCAACTTGAGGAATTGAAGGGATCTACAACTGAGTGCACAGATAAAAAATGTGGGTTTTGTAAATAGTTGAATAAAACACAGTTCTGTGGACGTAGCCCCTAAACTGGGGGTGAACAATGTTATATCTTGTGTTGTGGTTCTTTTGTGTTGTCTCTGTTATGTTCTTTTATGCATTGATAAGTAGATAACTGATAAGTAAGATCATTGCTAAATACTAACTTCGCTGTGAATTCCCAGTTAAGGGTTAAGCAAGACACTGTTTTTTTATCTAACTGCGAAGCTATATAAGTGAATGTTGAATATCTGTACTGTATGATTATTATTTGTTAAAAGGCTAAAGGTACAGTAATATCCCTCTTCTGCTTGCAGAAACCTGATTTTGTGGCACCCCATAGTTGTTTCGGGTGAGACTGCAACTTGTTCGCAGGTTGTTGCCGAAAGGGCCAACACTGTGGGTCTTTTGTTGGTGCGAAGACAAGAGTACAGAACCCGGGTCTGCCCTAAGCCCAATAGGAGACAGTCACATATGCAACTCAACACTTAAAAAAATAATATGGCAAGCTATTTCAAAGGTAAATGCATCCCAAGTCATGCCCATCTATAGTGTTTTGGCAAACTTCAATCCTAAGATGTCCTTTTGTGTACCAACATAAGGAATGTCGGCACTCGGACGGAGAAGTGACATTTGGGTTGATAACACCCTGCAAAAATCAATTCCGAGCACGAGAGAATGGATCTCGAGGTTCCTAGTATGAAGAAACAACCATGGTGATGGAGACGACTAGGGACGAAACCCTAGCCGCATACATTCATGTCTTGACTTTTCCATCTCCAAGCGTCCTTTATTTTCAAGGTTCTTTGTAACACAAAAATCACTAACTATAATGATGGAATCATTATTTGCATGACATTTTTCAACTATCGCTACCACAGACAATTTCTTGTTGGGGCGCGCACCTTAACGGTCCCTAATTTTGGTAACTCCACGGTTTTTGTGGAAGTTGTAAGCGGAGTTATGAATCAAAAAAGTCTTAGGGGTGTTGGGATTGAGTAAGAACCTTCTTTTTGTAATAAACCCATGGTTTAAGTCCAGGGTTTAGGGTTCGGGGTGCCCATGGTTTAAGCCCATGGTTTTGTAATAAGTGCACTATAAATAAGCACTCTTGTAAAGAAGTCAGTTTAGGCTTTTGATGTAAGATGAATTGATGCGAAGCCAAGGCTTGTTACCACCTAAGTTGTACTTAGTGTTTTTTATCAAGAGAGCCTGGTGAACCGGACAGGGTTAACTTGTCCAGACTTCAAAAAGACCTTTGGAAGTACTTCTGGGAAGTTCTTGTTGTATCATATCACATGTTCATACCCCATGGGGGAATTGTAATAAATGTTCTAGCATGATAGTGTCTGTAAAAGACTTGGTCTCTTAGACTTCATTTGTCAATCCGATCAGCCCAGGGTGTTTTTTCCCTTGGTTATTATCGGTTGTTGAATAAACGACTGATAATTTCTGAGTTTTTCACTCCATACCTCCAAAGTTGGGATGGTTGGCTTGGCATTTAGGAATATTGAGGTTATTAGAGTTTATGTGTCAATGTATAAACATGCTAGACATCATTTTTGAGTCATATGAACATGTCTAAGTCCCCCTAGGTGTTTTTCAATTTTTCAATTTTTTAGTTTTTTTAGTGTTTTTTATTAAAATTTAATTTTTCCAAAACTTAGGCTATTTTTAATAGTTTAATTGGAAAAATTGATTTTGTAATAAAAGTGGGCCAAATAATCATTTTCAGTCATGTAGGTGCTCATTTTCAAGCTAAGAGCACCATGTAAACCCATGGACCCACTGTTTCCTAGTTTTGAGTGATTTTCCATCACTCAGGTCAGAAAGCCCCAAAAATCAATTATTGATTATTTTAATTAATAAATTGATGAATAATGGAGCAAATCCAAAATCATAAATCAATAGATTCTCAGCCGATTTGATTGAAATTAGTTAGATCTGAAGCAGATTGACTGGATTTGACAAATCATTGACTAAAGGAGGTGATCAAATCAAATCCAGAGTTGATCTTGAGCATCCTTTATGAGGAATTTCACCCTCCCTCTCTCCTCAACACGTTTTTGGCTCAACTGGATGATTTATGGTGGATTCTTCAGTCAATAGGTTGAGGTGTCAGTCAGATAAGCCCCCCGATTGAGAGTTGCACTCAGTGAGACTCAGATCTGACTCAGCTAGACACAGATCAGGCATTGATGGACTCTCCATCAGTTGAATTCACTTCATTCCATGAGTAATTGCACCCCCCTGGGCTAGATGACCTGTAAATTGTATATATCCAGGCACAGCCTCCTCTTCCAAGCTAGTTAGAACTGGGATTGAGGTGCTGTTGCTATTGTATTGTTGTAATTTTCATTTGAAATAAAGAAAATATTTGGAGGCAATATGGTGTGGTGCCATTGTTGGGCACATGGGCAGACCCGGGTTAATGCTTTATACGTCGCACCAACAAAAGACCCACTATGTTGGCCCTTTCGGCAACAACCTGCGCGCAGTTTGCAGTCTCACCCGAAACAGCAATGGGGGGCCGCAGAATCAGGTTTCGGCATGCAGAGAGGGGTATTACTGTACCTTAGTCTTTCTAAATAATTACTAATCAACTTCTTGTTAACTTATCATTCATTCACATATAACTTCACAGCATAATAAACA
>LPNX010650020.1:0-12705 GCA_001517045.1 Pseudotsuga menziesii
CTCCACCATACTAACATCTAAGTTATGAAATTGCAGCTTGGGAACAATCCTACACTGTTTAATAACTTCAGATTCATAACATATAATCCATGGACTCACAACTTGGGAACAAGTCGGTGATGATCATTCCGATCCATCACACTAACATCTACAATATTCAATCGCAGCTTGGGAACAATCCTACATTTTTAATAAGTTTAGAGCCATAACACTAACAAATAAGATATGTAATCGTGGACCTACAGGTGTGGAGCTCTCGCTCCAAAATTTCCCAGTAGATTCCTGAGGTAATGGAACATCTCTTATTGGGTCATACTCAGCTTCTTTTCCCCAAGAAAGGTGTCCCTCTAATATAATTCATTTTTGACTAAATAAGAAACCCTTCATTTTTCAAAGGAGACAAAACAATGATGCATTTTCAAAACAAGGGAACAATTGGCGTCAAAGTTTGTTTCTACAGGTTTCTCTTAAGGGAACAATTCCCACGATTCTCTCGAAGGAGAAATCGCACCACTAAACTCAATGATTCATATAAATCAAGGTAAATTATATAATATTGAATTTCTTCTCTAATATCATGTATCCGTTAAATTTGAAAGGTTTCACTTTCACACAATGTTAAGCCTATATATATAGTTAAATAAAAGATAAAAAGGTTTCTTTCCACAAGGTTTAAAGCCTTCACATATATGTATATATATAATGATACATATGTAAACATTTCTATATTTTCAATCTCATTAAGGCAACAATTAATGTGCCATAGATATAGCTTTATACTTATAATAGCCATTTGCACATGTCACTACCCATTTAAGTTATTAGTGAAGTACGATAACTTGTCCCCCCTTGCTCATCCAGCCCAAACGTTAACTAACTTTTCTTGAAATCATATGTACCAATATGACTTCCAATCAACCATGTTCCCAACCATATGTTCCCAACCATTTCACGAGTGATTATTATTTTTCTATTTGTTTATAATTATATATTTGATTTACAAAAACATAAATTTAACTTTCTAAGTAGGGACTTAAACGTATTTCACAACATTTTTTGTTGAAGTTATAATATCAAACATATATAGCAATATCATTGACTAATAATATTTTGATTATGTTGTTAATTAGACCTTATGAGTCTATTAAAACCTTGTGACATTTAGTTACTAACGTTACTTTAGGAAGATGCTTAATATTTTAATAAACAAAGGGAGAAACTCTAGTGTGCATGACACTTAAGATGACACTCGTCATCTAATGACATGGCTTCCTAGCCATTCATCCCACTAGTGGATTCATCCCCAAACATCGTTTTAGTCGCACAACGCTTTAAGTCTCCTAACATTATCAATTTTGTCCACATTTGATGAAGTTAGGATTCATGCTTGCAATGATTTTTACTTACGCTTCGTGTTTCCCGGTCACGTATTAAGGAGATGTTACAATGCAACACTTGTTAATTTTGTTCCATGAATGTTTTTGTTTGAATTCTGTTGTGTAACTATTTTACACCAATATTTCTAAACTTCTATCACATAATTTATACGTTTATAAAGAAGAATATCAATTAATGTTTATACACTTTTATTCGATAATTTATTTACCTATGGAAAAGAATATCTATTAATATAAAAAAAAATCATTTTAAAATGTATTTTTGAAGTAATAGCTATTACATCTTATTCGATTATTTGTAAAAAAATTATTAGTAATATCAACTTATTAAAAAACTTAATAATATTTGAAAAACTCATCTACAAATTATTTAAAAGCTTAATAATATTTAAACAATCTGACGCACAAATTTACAAAAAACTTAATAATATTTAAAAAAATATCATCTACCAATGGTTAAAAAACTTAATAATATTTAATATTATTAAACAATCTGACCCACAAATTTATAATATGACCCCTTGTTTTATTAAACTTTTGTAAATTAAATTTCTATTATTGGATATATCTCTCATTCATTATCTAATATAAAATGTAAAATCATTGAGTTGTATTTGTCAACTAAATTCCTGAAAATCTATTATTTTAGTAGCAATATCATAAGGTATCTATGTCGATCTTTGTACAACGATCCACTTATGATTGTCACCTGAATCTAACTTCGATCTTCCAAAAATCTATTATTTTATGTTAGCATTGTAACCTAAATCTGGGTTGGATATTCCAAATATCTAGTACTTTAATACCATTATCATTGTGTATCTCTATGAATCCACTTATGATTCTCAAATAAATTAATCAGGGATGTCCCAAAAATATGTTATTGTTATTTTAGTAACACATTAGGTATTTCTATCAATAAAATAAAATAGAATAAGAATTCTTTGCACATTTTGTCATCATGCAATATTCGATTGATGCGTTTTTGTATGCAACTTCCATGGTTTCGTAGGGTTGAGAGAGGCAGTCTATTCATTAATTTCTTTTCTTTGATTTTTATTACCTTCCATTACGAGACATCCACGGCCCCATTGACCTCTTCTTTTATTGAGCTAAAACTATATTATTATCATACCATACCTTTCAAAAGTCTTCGAAGATTCATCACATGCTATGTAGAATTTTATCACGTTTAGTGGTCATTTTGTTATGTAAGAGATATGATTGAGAAATAAATTTCTTTCAAGCATGGTTATAGATTTGCACTTAAAAACCGGATAAGAATATAGTTGATAGTGATAACATTGTTAAATAGATGAAAACCAAGTTAAGAGAGGGCCTTTAATATGTCATCAAGATCATAGATGAAATCCACTCAAGAATGCAATAAATAATTGTTTTGTCTTAATGTAGTAGTTAAAATTATTGTTTGAGTGTTCAAAATATTGTCTCGGACATTCTTCATATTTTTTTTATCTTGGTATCATGTTGAAGGTTGTTGATGTTTGAGCAAAATCGGAGATGCTTGAACTTTAAAACTTTTATCGAACAATTTCAGCACTTACGAATTTCATAAATCAACCACATATAAATCTTTATATCAGCCACATAAATTATCTTCATACATCAACCATATAAATCAATCAACCATGAGAGACAAGATATACCATGGGAAAACCATCCAAACATGGAGGATGAAAAACACAACAATTCTCTGAGTATGATAGATACATTTGCATAGAATGGTTTACAATACATAAGCATATTTCTCGATAAGAGATATCACCACATCAATAGATAAGGGAGATCCAATGTAACCTTGCAAAAACAAGTGTATGCAATTGTATTGAACTTGCCATATGCCTAGCATGTTAATAAAAAGCCAAAAACTCTAGCATGCAAAAGGTAGCACATAAAAGGCTGAATAAACATACTGAGAGAACCACATAATTCATTCACAAGGAGTATCTAGCTAGAACTCCCTCCATGTAAACATTAATGCCCTTCCTTTCCTCAATTAGCTTTAATTGAATGCTCATTTTCTTCAATTGAAAGTGAACTGACTTGAATTGAATGTTAATTGTCTTGAACTGAATGTTTAATTGACTTGAACTGAATGTTCACTTACTTGAACTAAATGATAACTCACTTGAACTCAATCTTTAACTTACTGTTGGTCACTTAGTTAACAAGCTAACTTAAGTGTCATCATTGCTTCACTCTTAGTGCCATCCATGCACAATTTCTATTCAATAACGTTTGCATCGATCTATTAAGTTAACTCATGCATGTTGATTGAGGAACGTTAAGCTCTTCTTTACTTAACTGATTACATTCATTAATAGTTCAAGTGATACTTTAACTAGAGAATTTATTGAGGCATTTATATTTTACTGAATCTCTATAACTTGAGTTCAGTGAGGCATTTGCATAGGTAATTTCGAATTCTCTTTCTTTATGCTTTATCTCGTTATCACTAAATAATCAATGCATGGTCCATATGTGTATTATTTATCTATATTATCATATTATACTCAGAAGAGTTATCCCATACAAACTGATGATCATATATATTACCCCAAGCCATATAGTCATATGCTAAAGTAATTCACTCTAGTGGTAGCTAAGCCGTAAAGGAGATTTATTGCACTCATTGACCATGACTAGAAATATATCAAATAGTATAACCAGCTCAACAAATAGAGGTCCATAGTCTTGATACAACACGAGACTTCAATCTTGATACAACACAAGATGATCTCCACAATTGGAGATCCATTCTCATAGGGTACCATAAAATGAAAATCATTAACTTGATACAACACAAGTCCATAGTATTGATACAACATAGGACTTAGCTTGATATTACCCACAAGCTCTACAACACAACATCATCACCTCAATCATATGAGGATACTTAGGACCTGATACAACATAATTTCCTCACTTGATACCACACAAGTAGACTAGGAGAATGACTCCTGATGGTGTAAAATCGACAAAGGTAAGGTGCTCCAACAAATCTACTAGAGGTGGGTGTGAGTGAAATAATTGTCAGCACAATATTTCAAGAGTTGTTGTTACTAATTGACAAGTTGTTGTTGTGACCGCAAGTGTGAAGTCCGCAAGCTGAGAATCATTTTAACCTAAAAGCATTGATTGGAGAAGAGATAAATCAAAAGTTCTCTAACAAAGTGTTGTGTTACAATTCGTTCATTTTCGTGTTTGATTATTAGACATGTTAAATTTGATAGACCCCTATATTATAAATGATGTTATTCAATTACATGGATTAAATTATTTTTATCGGAAATTTAAGATGAAAAAATTCATAAAAGGTTATAATATGTTCTTGATTATAATTGTTGATGAAGTCAAACTATCTAATTCTCAAGATGTAATAATTAGTCAGGAGAAAAGAGAAACAAATTCTAAACGTATCTTATGAATGTCCATGAAAGTGTGACATAATTCCTAACATTAGAGATTGTAAGGTATCTATTGAAATATTGATGGTGCTAAATATTTTATATGAAATGACAAATTCAAATAGATTTTTTTTCTTGAAAGCAATTACCTTTCATTTAGGGTGGAATATTGATCCAGGTGGATCATCTCAAAGGCGATAGAAGTTAAAGTCTTTAAAATTAAAATAAATGCTTATAAAGTGAAAGAGCTCGTCAACAGCTTTCTAGCGACACTTGTTTCGTGAAAAAATACCTTCAGACACAGAAGATATTCAAGTTTGAAGTTTCGTCAACGATGGTTTAAATGGTTATTTTGGGGCTATGGAAATTGAACCCAAGACCTCATGGTAAATCCACCATGATCCCATTGAAATGGTTAATAAGTTAATATGTAAAAGGGGGTGATCCAAGGGTTATGCCAACACCGAGGCCCCTTATTGGAACATATTACACAGACCATATTATAAACATATATTAAAGCCAAACCATAACCATGAGCATGTTATTATGTGGAGCCCTAAAGGCTTAACCATATAGAAACATGGAACCCAACTATTAACCAATAGGTGGGACTTTATGTTAAAGCATTATCGAATCCTAAAGGTTAATGCAACATTGCAATAGTGTTATAATCATTATCTATTCGATAGTGGCAAAAATTATCCATGTTGAAACATGGTTAATACATATTGTGCCACCATACGTTAATACATATTGTGCCACCATACAACGAAAAATGAGATATGGGAGAGGTCCACGGATTTGATTCTGTGACCTCCTCCCATCTTAACAAGTGCTTTAACCAATGCGCCAAAGACGCCACTTGTTAAGTGATTTGGCATAGTATGGTTTTAAACTTGAAGAATCCAGATGCTATGAAAAGAACCACGATTTCCAGCCATGGGGGTTAAGTTCGGAGTTCGGAATTTTTCATAGCACGGGACAGAGTTTGGATATACGGTTTTGTAGACAAGTACAAGCATGGTTCTCGAGTCGAAGTACATAAAATTTAGTATTTTTGTCTTTTTGTGCATATTGGTTGTCTCAAATTGCGTGCCAGAGGAGGCCTCAGGAGAACAAGGTCAACTTTATATTCAGTTTTCTCTATTTTTTGAGAGGAATGCAGTGGTGCAGTCTGTTTCTGTGTCTGAGTGACAGAACTCATAATTTTTCCAAGAAGACATATTTTGTAAGCATTTGAAGATTTTATCTATCGGCCTTCCCATTTGGAAGTGGCCTGGAGATGTAGCAAGGGGGTCTGGTGAACTCTATTTTCAGATCTTGTCCATTGATGGATTGCTTACATTTTTATGTGATTATGTGTCTGATGGATTTTTTTTAAATATGCATTTTAAAGGTTGTTTGTGATTAATTAACATTTTAAACTTCACATGCAAATAATGGTTATAAAGATCCTTAAATAATTTTCAGATCAAATGGTATCAGAGTGAGTTTAACCATTACATCTTGAAGTTTTTATGTTAACAAGATCGAGGTCTCAGCGTGGTGAAGGAGATATTGAAGCATTTGATCTAAAAATTGGCTCAAGAAGAAGAAAGAAAATGGCAAGTGAAGACTACCGAGAAGAAGATGAGAAGGCCTTCTACAAAGCTTTCTATCAGATGGCAGTTAGAGTTGAAGAGTTGTTTGCAGATTATCAAGAGAGGTTGGAAAAGAAGAAAAGAAACAAGGAGAAAGCAAAGGATGATGCTTCAAAAAAGGAGAAGACCCTTTTGAACCTTCTTCTCCATCTTCTTCCTCTTGTGAAAGTTCCAGTACTGCTTCTTCAAATCCAAAGAAACAACCTCAGAAGGCTAAGTCTGATTTACCTTATTTGAAACTTGATATTAAGTTTGAATTGCCTACATATAATGGTGAACTTAACGCAGAAAAAATAGATGATTGGATCAAGAAGATTGAGATGTATTGCAGGATTCAAAAGATTGTGGATGATCAAGTCAAAATCTAGTTAGCTACTTTCCATCTTAAAGGCACCGCACTCATCTGGTGGGAGACTAAGACAAAGGAAGACCTCCTTACAAAAGGTAAAATTATTTATTCCTGGTATGAGTTTACTTCAGCATTAAAGAAGCAATTTTATTCACTAGGCTATATCCAACAAGCCATGATGGATTGGAAAAACTTAAAGCAAGGTAAAGGTCAGAATGTACAAGAGTACACTCAGGAATTTAGAAAGAGCGCTTTGATTTTGGGTATACCTCTTTACACTCAAGAAACGCTTCTTAAGTTTATAGGAGGATTGCACAATTATTTGCGTCATACAATACTTATGTTTAATCTGACTAACCTGGATTAGGTATGTGTGTAAGCTATGCACATTGAGTGAAAAGGGAATGGTGTTCATGATTTTTCTTCATCTGAATCCAGTTAGTCAAAATAAGGAAAGGCAAAAGGGAAAGGTAAGCATGCAGCTACCGTGGGGAAAGGGGATACGAAGCTTTCATGTTTGCATTGTTAGAGAGATGGACATGATGCAGAATGCTGTTGGAAGCTACATCTAGAATTGAAACCGAAGTGGTTTAAGGATCGAAAAGGGAAGCAAAAGGATATGTTGATTGTTAAAAACCTTGGATCAGATTCTGAGGATGAAACAAAGATAACAATCATAGTTGTGAAAGGTAAAACTATTGTTGGTAATGATTCTAACATTGGTTCTTCATGTGCTTCTACATATAAAGATCATGATGGTTCTAAATATAGAAAAATAAATGCACTATTTCATATAAGGGTAATCGCTAAACAAACAAAGTCAACACACTCATAGATAGTGGATCTCAAGCTAATCTTATTTCAGAAGAAGTAGTTAATCAATTGGGATTAATAACTAAACCACACAAGAAAACTTATCCACTAGATTGGGTATGCAAAGATGACAGATTACAAGTAACAAGACAATGTGATCTCAAGTTTGCAATTACATCCAAGTTTATAGATGAAGTTGAATTTGATGTGGTTCCACTAGATATCTATGGAATTGTGTTGGGAAGCCCATATTTATATGATAGAAAGGCAATATTCTATCGAGAACATAATTAGTGTCATTTTTTCAAGGAAGGAATTGAGTACATAGTACACTCTCATTCATATAAAAATGACGAATCAATGGGAACTACACAACAATTAAAAAGAGTTGTTAATTCAAGTCAGAATTTGGCACTTATGTCTATGCAAGTTAAGGAAGAAAAGAATCCCAAGCATGAAGAAGAAGTGTCATTGCATGACAATACATCTACTATGGTTGATAATGTTCCTATGATAAAGCATAAGCATGATACAAGTACAAGCTCTTTCACATATTCAATGTTGATATTCAGCTTATTACAGATCAGTAGTATCATATGGTTGGTCCCTACAATATTGAATGAAGATTTTATTGAAAAATGAGTTAATGTACTTAACAATATCTGTGCAGTGTTAATGATTTTCATGTTGAGTGAGATGTACAGGTTCCAAGAATGGACAAGTGATAAAGGACAAGTGAGACGAACATGTCCTCACTTATTTTCTGAATGATTTCATGCTTTTTGTGGTCAAAAAGCTTTTTCAGTGGGAAGGTTTGATCCAGGTGGATCATCTCAAAGGTGATAGAAGTTAAATTCTTCAAAAAGGAAATAAATGCTTGCAAAGTGAAAGAGCTCATCAACATCTTTCCAGCGACACTTGTTTCGTGAAAAAAAACCCCCGGATGTAGAAGATATTCAAGTTTGAAGTTTCGTCAAAGATGGTTTAAATGATTTAAAAAGTTATTTTGGGGCTATGAGAATAGAACCCAAGACCTCATGGTAAGGCCACCATGACCCCATTGAAATGGTTAATAAGTTAATGTGTAAAAGGAGGTGGTCTAAGGGTTATGCCAACACAGAGGCCCCTTATTGGAACATACTACAAATACCATATTATAAACATATATTAAAGCCAAACCATAACCATGAGCATGTTATTATGTGGAGCGCTAAAGGCTTAACCATATGGAAACGTGGAACCCAACTATTAACTAAATGGTGGGACTTTATGTTAAAACATTATCGAATCCTAAAGGTTAATGCCACATTGCAATAGTGTTATAATCATTAGCTATTTGATAGTGCCATACATTATCCATGTTGAAACGTGGTTCATACATATTGTGCCACCATACAACAAAAAACGAGATATGGGAGAGGTTCACGGATTTGATCCCGGGACCTCCTCCCATCTTAACAAGTGCTTTAATCAATGCACCAAAGAAGCCACTTGTTAAGGGATTCGACATAGTACGGTTTTAAACTTGAAGCTTCTAGATCCTATAAAAAGAACCACGATTTCCAGCCACGGGGGTCAAGTTCGGAGTTTGGAATTTTACATAGCACGGGACAGAGTTCGGATGCAGGGTTTTGCAGACAAGTACATGCACAGTTCCCGAGGTAAAGTACATAACATTTAGTATTTTTGTTTTTTTGTGCAGATTGGTTGTCTCGAGTTATGTGCTAGAGGAGGCCTCAGGCAAACAGGGTCAACTTTATACTTAGTTTTCTCAATTTTTTGAGAGGAACGTAGTCGTGCAATCTGTTTCTGTGTCTCAATGATAGAACTCAGAATTTTTTCCAGAAGACATATTTTGTAAGCATTTGAAGATTTTATCTATCGGCCTTCCCATTTGGAAGTGGCCCGGAGACGTAGCTAGGGGGTTTGGTGAACTCCATTATCAGATCTTGTCAATTGATGGTTTGCTTACATTTTTATGTGATTATGTGTTTGATGGATGTTTTTTTTAATATGCATTTTAAAGGCTATTTGTGAGTAATTAACATTTTAAACTTCACATTCAAATAATGGTTATAAAAATCCTTAAATAATTTTCAAATCAAATATAATCAATATATTAATACTTGTAATGTCCTTTCCTTAAGGCTTTGAACACGATCTTGTTTATATTGTAATTATTATTTCAATTTTTATGGGTTTCTTAACACTATGAATCGGTTGCCATGGTGATTATGAAAATTGAAAAACATCATCAATATATTATTGATGAAAGGTTCCAAGTTTTATTGTTGGAGAAGACATCAATGGTGCTATGAGTCCACCAGAGGAAAATGTAAAGGGATTTCAATGAGGGAATAACTTATTTTTAATGATGTTACATTTTTTTCATAAACCTCCTTCATTTTACTATTATATCCTCATTGATCCTTACATATGTGTTAAAATAGATTTTAGAACCTAGTTATGTGAAAGGGAAAATTTCAATATAATAAGATTGTATTCCTATTCCAAAATTTCTCTCTCCTAATTGATTTTAACTACCTTGTATCTTTGGAGAACCAAGAGAAGGGTGGAGGAAATACTCTTCCCCCTCACTCATTAATTCATTCATGTAAATTGGAGAACCAAGAGAAGGGTGGAGGAAATACTCTTCCCTCTCACTCATTAATTCATTCATGTAAATTCGAATGGGGAAGATCTTGGAGGAAAACGATTCTTGAAAATAAAATAAAAATAAAGGCTTGAAGAAAGAAACCTCAACCAAACCGTCATATCAATCATGAGAGAAGAAATTAATATTTTTTGGTCAAACTAGACACCATCGAGTAGCTAGAAACCATTTCATATTCATAAAGGTTCTTTCGCGTTATGTTGTCAAAAGAACAATAAAATCTATTTCCAAGGAACTTCACATTGTTGGAAAAAAATATATAACTAAGAAGCATGAAAATAAAAGTCATACTTAAGGAACTAAATTCAAGAGAGATGATGACTTCAGATGTTGTATGGAGCAAGGATAAGTGTTGTTCTAACTAAGAGATTCAACATAGAAATATTAATGCCTTTCCTTTTTTATATCTTAGAATCTTTTAGTGAAAAGAAGAAATTTGAAAACAATCAAAATATTCCTCACCCTAGTTTCCTCATATCCCAATACATGGGTTCCATTCTAGATCAAATAGCCTATGTCTTAGAGCAAATCAATCCGTCCACCACAAGTGTCCTTGGAATTTCATCTTTGAAATCGTAAGTGTACTCTTCCTACTATAGAATTATGAATTTCATATTATAAAATGATGATGATTACTATGAATTCATTATCATGAAATTTTGAGTGAATATTTCCTTTGGATTACATAAGCAAAATTTGGCTAAATTATTCACTAAACATATATAAAAAAGTTATAAAACATCTTGTATGTAATTTTTTAACAATAGAATATGTGTGAAATAGTGGCTTCATTATCATTAAAAAATGATATTTTAAGGTTATAATCCTTGTGTAACTCCTAAACGAGTTTCTAAAAGTTATCATTGGAAAATAATGGAAAAGTATTTCCTTTAAAAATGATTTCTTTAATGTTAAAATATTTCCATGTTCATTTCCCAAACATTAGTTTTCATTTGGAAGTCGATGTAGCTTAAATTTTTATGCCAAATGTTTTCTGAATTTTATGGAATTTGTATATGCATGCAAAGTTGAGCAAATGATGATTTGGGTGAGCATCATTTTTGTGGAATTTGTGTATGCATGCAAATGCAAAGTTGAGGAGATGATGATATGGGTGACCATAATTTTTGGTGGAAGGAATATGTTGGGATAAACATGGTTACTAAAGGTATAAAAAACACAAATTGTATTTTAATGGTTTTAGGTTGTTTACTAGGCTTGCTATGAATCCATTAGGTTTTTATGATTTGCTTATAGTTGTTTTTTTATCAATAACATAAAATCAACAATCTTGGTCATTGTGATTTTTGGTATTGAGAATCCTTACCTTGGAATGGATATGTCAAACAAAAATAATGAATAACTAGATTTATGTTTAACAGAAATATATTAATTTTCATTCATGTAGAATTTTATATGGGTCCATTAGGTTGCTATGAATTTCTTATAATTGTTGTTCTGTCTATAATTCAAACTTGGTGATCCGAGTCAAATTGGTGTTTGGTGAAGGGAAGGATTACACTAGGATTGATGTGCTCACTAAAAATATTAAATAGCCAAATCATGGTTCAATAGATATATCTTGTTTTGTATACCCATAGAATTTTTATATGACTATGTTAGAATTGTTTCTATCTATCCCCATAGTTTCTACTGCATATCACCTCTAGTGTCTTATTTGAATTCATCTTGATGATTTTTTTATTATGAAGACTAGAATGATTAGTTAACAAAGTATTATTTCTTATGATTGGAAAATAACATTCATGATTGATGTTGGTGATGTGTCATGACATTTTCACAAGTATTCATATAATTTATTTACTCATAAACTGCCCCATAAGAGAAGATAATGAGGAGAGAGCCGTGTATCTGACGGAATCACTTGCATAGGATTCTGCAATATCCATGCACAATTATTCACTTTTATAATAAAGGAATGAAGTGTTTCATGCATGTGATTGGGTATCATTAACCTTAAAACCTTGAACATGTCCCCTTGAGTAGAACATAAATCCTAGATTTGGAATCTTCTATGTGACTATCAAGTTGAATCAATGAATCTAGATTAGAGTTAGGTTTATTATGTATGGTTGAAGGAATGCTGCCAATTATTTAGAGTCAACATAATTACATAAATGTTTTATGAGTAATAATGGCATTCACTAGATTATAATTAAAGGAAAATCTTTAATCTATATGTGTGTTGTATTTTGGAATTTTTTTATTTAAACTTAACATGAGAAGGATTAATGTTTGATTCATGTTGATTGCTATAAAACCAATAATTATATAGGAGAAACATGGTTTTTTGATTGGAAATTGTCTTTCATTTTCTAATTTTATTGTACGTATTGCTTCCATTAATTAAATATTATACTAGGAAATCCCTACTTTTATGTTG
>LPNX010650050.1:0-14642 GCA_001517045.1 Pseudotsuga menziesii
TCAATAATGGCAAGTTTGACCTCTATGGATAGGCAATTATCAACTTGCACATGGTGGGACTCATGGACTAGGCAAATAAGACAAAATAAATGAAATAATATCTAAGTGGTTAAATACTATGGGTTGATTATTCTAACAATAACCGTGGAGAAAAATCATAAAAAGAATTATAAAAATCATACCACATTAATTATTGGAAAAGAAGCATGATGCAAGTTTGTATTCTTTGATAAATTGCATGTGTAGAATTCCCCTTTAATACTCGATATTTCAGCAATGGGGATGTTATGCGAATATGAAAATGTCGAGAAAAATAACAATGAAAAGTGGAATCGTATGAACCGAAACTTTCACCCTGTAAGCGCAATCCAATGTGAGTGAACCATGAATTATTGTAGAATTTATATGGAACAAAATAACCCCTAAGTTTTCCTCCAATATTAGAAATCGATGGCCCAAAGAAGGTATCACATGAAATTGAATAAAAATACAGTCGGATGTAGCATATGCTTGAATTACAAGGAAAATGAAGGGTGAAATCACCCTTGGGAGCCTACACTACTGAAAACAGGGGGCAAAGGATTAATTTCACTATAATTTCTCTAGAAATTAGGGGTGAAAGATAGATTGGAGGGAGATTTTGCAACAGCGAAAAATATTTTTTTTTCATTTTCCTCACTAATATATGGGAGACTATTCATTTTAGATTTATTTTTTCTAATAACTATTGGGAGAATATATTTTAGGTAAAAAAAACCCTTTCCATATAAGAAAATAGCCCACTAAATTGTTGTAACCCCCCTAAAATTATCCATGGTTCTTGGGGGTTGTAAGTCCATGATGGCTTGAAATTTAGAAGCATCCATGACTATTCCCACTTGGGAAACAATGAACCCTAATAGGTGACTTGTAGTAATACATAATACACATTTAAGGTGGTTGAGACAAATATTATATTTACGACATCGTGTAAAGATGGTGCATATATCTTGAATGTGGTCTACTTGTTTCTTTAACTTGGCTATGAGGTCATCTAGGAAGGATAGAATGATCTAGGTAAGGTCATTAAATAGATATGCCATGGCTCGTTGAAAATTATCTCCCACATTTTTTAGTATGAAGGGAATGACTTTGTAGGAAAAAATCCCCCGCAATGTGTTGAATGTGGTCTTGTACTGATCTTAGGGGATAATTCGTATGTGAATGTAACTGGAAAAACCATCCATGAAGGATAGCATATCATTGTTGATGCATGAGTCTATAATTTGATATATGAATGGGGTAGGGAAATTTCCTTTGGGACAATCCAAGTTGAGATCATGAAAGTCTGTGAATATGTGAATGATTCCTTATTTTTTGTTCACAGGGACTAGGTTGGACACCCATGAGGTATAAGCAATAGGATAAATGAATCCTAGATGAAGGAGTTTCTCGATATCTACTTTGATGGCATGGGGAATAGATGGGTGGACTGGTCATTTGTTTCTCTTAACATGGGTCAATACATGAATGGCATTGCCCCATGTTTTGATGTGATTTTTGACAAGTTATGGATCTAAGCCAGGCATTTCAAAATATGACCATGTGAAGACAACTCATAATTCTTTAAATAAGGCGGTGAAGTTGCTTATAGCTTATGGGGAACATGAGGTGCCAATGGAAATTTTCTTGACCACTCTCGAGGTGGCAGAGATGTTGATTTGAATTGTTGGTGAGATGTAAGAAAAAATTCCCACTTCAAAAGCATCACGAAAAGGAATAAGTTTTTTGAACTATTTGATGTGTTTCGATGGTGAAAAGTATTTTGATTCAGTGGTGTACTATTGGGATACCATTGGAGAGGTAAAATATGACCAATGATGGAGTTTGTGCCATGGGAGTATATCTATCTTCATGGCCTCCATTATACCCTCATCCATGGGAAAAATAAATTCTTCAAGCATGTCATCATCGAAAGAAAAAGAGTATTCCGAGACTATATCAGTACTAGTGGGGGCGATGATATGCGGGGGGGTGTGTACCATCATTATTGAGTCAATAGTTTGTGGTAGAGGGACGCAATATAGGAGGATAATTTCACTCTAGTGAGTCGGTGGAGGAGGAAGAATATGAACCTACCAAGTGCGTGGAAGCCTAGGGATCTCTAGTGGGGATTGGTGGTGTTGAAATATTGTAACTTCAAAGAATGTTTGAAATGTATTTTACTGATGTAACCCAAGGAAGATGTCTTATTCCTCCGTCGATATGTTACTATTGTATTTGTTCATAAAAGAGTTGTGAGGTATAAAATCCATTGTAAGTTAGGTCAATAGTACCCTCTTGAATATAATAAAATATTGTTTTGTGTCTTCCTAGGTTAATTCATCCCGATAAGTTTGTTGGGGCTAACTTGTTAGCGTAAAAGTCAAGTGACCGAAAGAGTATAAATAGAGGAGTTTTGTTCCTCATTTGAATGCACGCACTCACTTTGTACAGTGCATAGGGGAGAGAGAGAGAGAGAGAGAGAGAGAGAGAGATCATCAAGGAGAAGTAGCACCTTTTTGGGGGTTTTTATCTTGCATATATATAGAGGAAGTTTTGTTGGGTTTTCTTCCCCTTAAGGGTCTCCCTGGATAAATTTGTGTCTATATTGTGATTTTGTTTCTTTTAGTGATTGTGAATATTCTATTGATGTAAAATTGTATTAAACACTAATGATATCTAGATAAGTGTTGAGCCAAAAAAAGACCACATTTTATTCACCTTTCATATACCATTTATCACCTTATTCCTATCTTATCCTTCCATAAAACCATTAATATTCGCCACTTTCATCATAAATATGGGTTTATATTACCATTTTCCAAATCGTTTGTTTTTTAGTATTTTGAGTGAATTTATGGTCAATTATTGAGAAAAATAACATATTTTCATTATACTTTAAAGTTGGATGAGTTTAGTGATGCTTACAGGTGTATTTGAATACTTTAACAAGCTCAAAAGTGACCACCTAACTTCAGATTCGAATTTCATCTTCTAGATGTGAGCTAACTTCAAGGAGAAGATCATGGAAATGTGGAGAGAATATCTCATCCAATATTTGTTGGAGAATTTTGAGGGATAAGTTGAGAGAATAGTGGATCTATAATTATGATCAGTTATCTTGAATTCATGTATAAATAGGAAGGCTCTCTCCTCATTTTGGTTAGAGGCCTCTCTAGTGGTTTGGTAGTAGAGAAATAGTTCATCTTTTTAGTCATGGATTTGATCTTGTTGTAATAGATTTCATGCTTTAGAATAGATAGTTTAATCTATTCATATTTTGATGTTTTGTTTATGAATTAGTAGTATTGATTTTATGTGAGCTCATAAGCTAATGTTGATTTCTTTATATCAATTTATTTTCTACACTCTTATGATTTTCTAGATTAGGTTTATTTCCATGTCATTTGCTTCTTTTGCAAGCTTAATTCAATTTCAATTACATGTATTTTTTTAGTTCAGTCACTTAGAATATTAGATTAAATTATCTATATTCTTCCCTTGCATATATTTTGTCTATACCTCACAACTTTACACTCTGTCCGAGTTGACAATTAAATCATTGGATATCTGTTATAATTTGTTTAATATTTTTTCCCAACATTTTGGAGTCATTGCTAGGTAGGTGCTAAAAGGGATCAGATATTAGATAGATAGATAGATTACTTTTTATATTACACAACAATAGGGAGGGGAAAACAGTAGGACACAAGGACGAATTCACTACGGAATTTCTGGGATTTCCATGGTGTAACAACCAGACGCATCCACTATAGTGGGGTGCCCCAAAGCCTTGTTGTTCCTTTGTTGTTTTTGCAAGCGTGCCTTTTTTTCTGCAAAGTATTTTCTTTTTCTGCAAATGTAAGTTTGTTTTTTATGCAAGTTTTCTTTTACAGTTTTGTAGTGTAAAATTTTGGATTGGTTTCATTTTTTGGGATAGCCTTTATTTCATACTGACCTACTTTCAACCTTATATCTGTTTATTTTTTTTATTTTGTACAGATTTTTGTGCACTTCTTATTTCTGTTTCTGCACTCATCAAGTACTAACCCATTTCGTATTGTTTTTGCATTTTTCATGTACTCATTTTTATCTGTTTTCTTTTTACCATTTGATTTGATTTTAGTAAAATGATGAGCATAAGCCTAGAGCGGCTCACTTGGATCCTAGCAAAAGTCGAGATCTCATCTTCTCAAAAAGAGGAGATCTTGACAGCAATCAAGGATGAAACCCTTCTTCCTGAAGAAAACAAGGAAGAATCAACATTGGAAGAATCATGCATATCAGATGAAAAACACTTGTTCGAACTAGAAATTGAAGAGGGTGAAGAAAGGATCTCGGGTGGCCATCATGCAAACGAAAGCTACATCAAACAATGGTTCCAAGTAAGTGTTAGGTTAGATAGGTTTTGTTTTCGCTTTTATTTTATTAATTCACATTTCCAACATTTAATCTTTCATATTATTTTATCTTCTAGATTTAGTTTTTCAGAATTGAAAAATAATCTTGGTTTACATTTGTTAGACAGATGGTTACATTGAAAGTTTTATTTTATGTAAATAATCTTTAATTTTTAATTATAGGTAGATTTTAGTTTTTATTTCTAATTTAAAATTAGCATATAAGATGTTTTAATTTGCTTTAATTATTTTGTTTACTAAAATCTTCATTTTTACCTTAATTACTATAATGTTTTTTAATTTCATTAGGAATTAAAAATTAATTTTAAATCTAAAAATATTTATAAAGAAAAAAAATATAACTCAAATTTTGTTCTTTTTGAATTTTCATTTATTTTTATTTTTATGTTAGGAATAAAAAAAATGAGTTAAGAAATAGTTTTTTTTAATGATCAATTAGAAAATAAAATAGATAAATAAATAAATATATGAATAAATTTGTTTCCTAGTTTTAGTTTTCCTGGTTTTATTTTTACAATGTTCTTTTTGTTTGTTTTAATTTTAATTTTTTTTAAATGAAAATTTAAATTTAAAATTATAAAAAAAATGTTCACCTTTAATTTTGTTAGGAGTAAAAACAAAAATTTAATTTTACATTTAAGAATACTTTAAAGTAAGATTAATTTAAAAAAAAAAGAATTTGTAAAAACTAAAATTATATATATACAACGATTCTTTTCTAGTTTAATCAATTTTAATCAATTAATAATATATATATATATATTACTAAATTAACAAACGTGAAAACATTAAAGACATTAACATATATATAGAAAAAATAAAACTTTTAAAATAAATAATAAACATTAAAACAATGCATATTCTAAACATTATTATTAATATTAGAAAGAAAGATGTGTTAAGAAAATAATAAAATAAAACAGAGCATTCAGCCCTCCATCTGAAATCTACAAACGCAGAGCCTTTCACCTTGTAAATTAAACCTGCAATCGCCTTTCAGTCTGTAGATTGAACATGCAAACAATCTATCATCTAAAACCTGCAAACTTAAAAAAATATACAAAATAAAATTTCTGAAAACCTTAGTTGTCTACCCATCCTTCAACCTTCCATTGTCTCCTGCAATACCCCCAACCCAACATCGTCTCCTGCAACATCTCTCGTTGATATCGATGTCGTTCCTAATACCATGTATGAGCATAAGAATTCTCATAGTTTTTGAAAATAAATTGTGAATTACCAACGATCCTCTCGCTGCCATGACTTGAGAACCCTGGAGTGCTTATGAACCAACGGTATCTCATAGGGAAATTCCAAAATGTTTATAATTAATACATTTAAGTTTCTCAATTCCACTTTTGGTCGATCATTGGGCTGCTTAACCATGTGATTGATATCAACCCTATTTTAGGGATTGATATTATCAATCTGACTCAATTTGGGGCTTCTGGAATTAGCCAATTGATGCTTGATACAACAACCCACACATAGGATTTCTAGCTAACATCTCATTGCCGAAATCTCCTCCGTGATTTCTCACCTTTTGTAAATTTGTCTCATTAAGTGGAACATAGGATTGGATTTCTAGCTAACATCTCATTGCCGAAATCTCCTCAGTGATTTCTCACCTTTTGTAAATTTGTCTCATTACGTGGAACAGTTCTATCTTCTACCAAATCAATTTGGGGGCTTCTGGAGTTAGCGAATTGATGGTTGATACAACAACCCACACATAGGATTTCTAACTAACATCTCATTGCCGAAGAAATCTCCTCCGTGATTTCTCACCTTTTGTAAATTTGTCTCATTACGTGGAACAGTTCTATCTTCTACCAAATCAAGAGTGCTGGTCACATTTGACTTGGCGTTTGTTTCAACCAACTCGCGAGATTAGATGGATCGTTTGAAGCCTCTGATTCAATAACAATCCACTCTGAATCTTTTGTGATAGGATATCGAGTCGGGTTGTCGGATATTTTCACTCAAATACTTTTGCACAATGATGGAATAGAGAATATTATGGGCACTGGCTCTACTTTCATGGTTAGCATTTCTATTGCCGTTTTTCAATGCATTCAAATAGCAGCTGCAAATCGAACTGGATTCTCACGGGATTTGAATCGACTGTTTCTTACAGGAATTCAAAACGGCTGCTGCAAATTGAAGTTTGTGTTTTCCGTAGCTTTGATCAAATTGAAATTTGTGCTTTCCCTGGTTTTGGAATCAATTGTTGTTCGTTGAGAGTTATCATAGTTGAAGATACTAAAAGGGACGAGTTTTTGAATTTATATTCATATTGTCATTTGGGCTATTTTCATATAAACGAGAAAAGTGGGTGTATTTTTATGTAGACCAGAAAGGTTCATGCACAAAGTTGTTAAAAATGGGTTCTCAGGTTCATTGAATGAAAACCATCGAAGTTTTCATTAAACCCTCGCCGCACCAAAGAAGCAAATTCAACGTAAAAAAAAAAAATCAAATAAAAATCGTAAAAGTTAAAAAGAACACAAGGTTACTGACCTCACCAATGTCTCCGAGTAGACCAACGAACCAGAGGAATCGATGTGCTTCTATTCAAAATTATATATTCAATCATGCAAAGTTATACATACGATAAATTTGTACAGAGAAACATCTAGAAATGAAAAGTATCAGTCAGGTAGATTGATGATTACTGGTTTTCGTTCCAAGCTTGAGTGACTGGCTTTCCTTCAACTAAAGCTATCCATCAAACGATATGAATCTCATGTTTTTCCGAAAGCAGACTTCTCCCTCCCTCTTGCTAGACTGATCGTGACATGGCACCTATTAGCTTAGCGCATCCATCAAAATGAGTCGTTTGCCTAACAGTGTGAAGTAAAGTTTGATTTTGTTTGTTCTTGTTTCTCTACTATGTCCCACCACTGTTCACAAAATATCTTGAATATATATTTCTATTTTTCATATCTTTTTGCTTATACGTAGACCTCGTTGATCGCTCACGCTAACTTTCACTTGATGAGTTGGTGAGGATCCATACCGCTGAATCAGCTACTACTGGGTCTACTGCTGCTATAACAAAGAGGAAGCGTATTCATGGTCTGCTAAGCTTTGCAAAATGATGGAACAGCCTGCCCATTAGAAAATAGACTCCATAGATATAATTTTTATGATTTTTTTTGACAAAAGCTGGAAAAATTAACAAGATAAAATACAATTTCCATTTACATCATTTCCAAGAGTATCTGAAAAAGATGTCCGTGTGCACTAAAAATGCTAGTTTCTATGATAGATATTTTTCGACTTCATGAATTGAAATTCCAACAGATGAAAGGATAAAGGCTAAAAGAAATGGAATTTCCTCATGTCAAATATGTAAGAAGAAACATCGCAGATGACACAACAAAACTTGCATCAATGTGGCCACATGCAAAATTAGTGATTTGAGACTAATTTGCAGAAAATTGGCATGCAAACAAATTACACATCTTTCTCTGATTGTCATCGTCGTTTTCGGCGCTGGTGAATATCCCAATTGTAAACCCGAGCAATGGTTACCTCTGTTATGGTAACGTGATCCCTTAAGAATTGCAAATCTTCCACAATGGCTTCCAAACCAGCATTGGCATTATCAAGGTTCTTTTTCAAAAGATCTAGTGCCTCATCGCATGAGTACTTTAGCATAACATTACCCCAGCCATGTGTTGGAATTTGATGCTATATAGATTAATAAAACAATCAATTTATTTCACTGAGCCCCTGGAGATCATTGGCATAAAGCAAAAAACAAAAACATTGCGTAACTAAGTAATAAATTGGGTCAAGGCTCGCTGGAAACACTACTCAGAAGATGATTACAGTTGGGAATTTGAATACGCCGGTATAAAAGAAAATGGAAGCTGCCCGGTCTTTACAGGGTGGATTTTCCTTTCTCATCTGGAGATCCTGACGGACGGTTGATTTGCTGCCGGGATTTCCCTACAAAACCCTTACGACCCTAGAAAACCCTCGACTTGTGCTCCACTTTCTTTGTGTGTACGTGGCATTTGTTTTGTTTGTTTCATTTTTCTAACTTTTGTTGTGATTAATATATATTTTTTTTCCAAATGACCTAAAACTCCTTAAATTTATATTTCATTTAATATAAAGCTACGAAATTCTCATTGTTTGAGGAATTAATGTTAGCTCATCCCATATAATATCTGTAAATTGTATGAATTGTTTCTTTTAAATGGTAAAGATGAAATGGAGTCGGTCTTCCCTTTGGCAGTCGCTCCCTATATCATAATGGAATCACATATAATTTTTCTTGCCCCGTTACCACGAACAATGCATACCTTGTATTATATACAGCCGTGAACAAAGCACGGGTCAACTCTTCAAAAGAGGTCACCCTACCTATCATTTAAGAAAAAGAACTCATGAAATGGCTTTATGCTTTATTCTCATATTTATTGGATGATTATTTGGCTTAGTGGTGGAGGATTTGTTTTCTGAGCAAATCTCCACGGAAAACCCAGCAATAGCCATCCTCACAGATGGCCTAACCCCGAAGGACTCAAGGCTCGAACCCGTGACCTCTCCCCGTACCGAGAGAGTGTGCGCACGTCTTACCAATTGAGCTAACCCTTGAGGCTTAGTGGTGGAGGATTTAACACCTTTATATTTGTTTTTTTAATAATGAAGGAGTGTTTTTGGGCTCAACATTCTTAATAACGCTTTAGCTTTGTACAGTCATAATCTCAGATGCACTTGGATAATTGCGCCGAGAGGCGCATTCTACAGCCCGGTATGAGGTAGAAGTGTGATTCCGTGCTCAACGTGGAAGTGACACGTGGCACAATGTCGGCACAATGTCGGCTCATGATAAATATATATTTAAATCTCCCACAATGTTGACTCATAATAAATATATATTTGAAGCTACCACAATGTCGGATTAGAGATTAAACTAGGCTTAATATCTATACGAGCACACCACAGGAATGGATTGAAGATTTCAAAGACATATTAGTTACTGCTACGCTATCTCATGCCAGATCACCTACCAAGCCCACTAGCGCGACTGTTCCAATTTCTCCAGATACAAATGTTCGAATAGAAAAGGGATTTATGGATTGTTATACCTCTCTGAATGAAGTATCTGAGAAATGCAGTAGAAGCGCCAGAGATATTGTAGTGGGCGAGATCGAACGGCTCCGCACACAATACGAGGGGGAGAGGCTAAGCATAACAGTGACAGGACACAGCTTGGGAGCAGCCCTTGCTACGTTAAGTGCATATGATATCAAAGAGACGATGAACACGAGTACGCAGTCAGCTATTCCGGTCACAGTATTTGCCTTCGCATCTCCGCGCGTAGGAAACCCAGCATTCGCCAGACGTAGGGAGGAGATTGGCGTCAAAGTTATGAGGTTGGTAAACAAGGACGATGTGGTTCCCAAGCTCCCTGGAATTTTTATGAACGAAAACATGGGATCATGGCTCACTAAACTTCTCAATTGGCTTCCCTGGACATACTCTCATGTGGGCATCATAGTTTCTCTAGATATCGAAAACTCCCCGTTCTTGAAGCAAACCATCAGTCTCTCTGACTTTCATAGTTTAGAGGTTTATCTCCATTTACTTGACGAATTTGTCGGGGAAAGCAAACCTTTCAAATCTTCAGGTAGAGATCCAGCTCTTGTGAACAAGAGCTGCGATTTATTAATTGAAAGGCTTCATATACCACCCTATTGGTGGCAAGAAAGAAATAAAGGCCTCGTCAAAGGTGCAGATGACAAATGGACATGCCCGGCCAGATCCCCGAGAACTCCACATGCAGACTGCGACCCTCACGAGCTATGATCATCTCTTCTGCAATACATTATTATCCAAGGACATTGTTTTCTCTCACTGAACTAATTGAGATTCAAATTTAGTTTGGTTTCTGAACATACCAAACATCTTTCTTTTTTTTTATTCATAATTTCTGCTACATTCCGCAAGAATCTCAACACACGTTTGAACCATTTTGCTATTTATATGTATATATATAGTTTCGCAGGTTTGATATAGGACCTTTTTTGTTGCTTTTATAATGTTTAATCTATGACTATTAAGAATTTAGATTCTAAGAATATATGTATGTTGTAACAGCCGTATATGAATAGGTAGCTCGGTAGACGATCGCAAGGAAGGAGCGATAAAATCTTTAGCAACGGCGGTAAGGGAAATGTAGTGTATGCATATAGTGTATTGGGTAACGGCTATAGCATCTGTGACTGGAGCGTGCTGCGGTTGGAGACAGCCTGTTGGGTAGGTATTAAATGCAAATAAATAAAAAGAAAATATTGAGTGTAGAGCTGAGCTAGGTTTAGGAGCACTGGAGTAAGAGAGCCATGAGAAAGCGTGTTAGGTAGGTAGTGATGCAAAGAAATAGAAAGAAAAACTATTGCGTGCATGATTAATCTTAATACCACTTGCTGTGGAGGTGTCTAACTAGCTTAGATCCAGCTTTACCCCGCTCTATCATGCGCCGAGAGGGATCAAATATTTAGAGGTGCAAACCCTTTTTTGGAGTGCAATTGTTGAAGCAAGGTTTGCACCTCGAAATATTTGATCCCTCTCGACGCATGATAGAGCCGGGTAAAGCTGGATCTAAGCTGGTTATACTCACCCAAGATCTCTCTTTATTTATTAATTAATGCAATGAAAATCTGCTTGAATGAAGATTTTATCATAAAAAACAAAAGTAAAATACATATTTTATTTATTTTTGTTAAATAAAACTTAAATTAGTGTTTATATATATAAACTAATAAAAAGCATACAAATATTTTCTTTTTGTAAATAAATGAAATTTAAAAAATATATATATAACAAACAATAGTAAAAAGGTTTTAATAAATATTTCATGATTTACAATAAAAAGGTAATTTATGTCATTAACTTTTTTTTTCAATAAGTTAACTTTGCTTGGAACAATATCACCTTAAAATATTCTAAGCTTAAAAAATATTTGTTTTTTATCTTAATTATAGCTTATTTTAAGTGACATAAATTGTATTAATATGTGAAAAGCATTTCAGGGATGTGGAAAATTTAATTTTCTAAAGTGAACATTAATACATATATGTGGAACGTCATACAAAATATTAAAAAGAAAATCGAATGATATGACTTGTTGTTGGTTTATCTTAGTTTAAGTAATCAATACAGATGATTTTAAACATAATTCTTAGTTTAACCTTTGCCACATCTGTTAAGGTAAAATCCGAATGATGAGTTATTTAAGCATAGTATCATATTGTTTTAATTTTCTCGAATGCATAGACATACAATGTTTTAAAACATATTTATAAGGGTTATAATATAGAATAAAATAAATTTAGTAACCCAAACATTATATAATAAAACATAAAAATTAATGATAGATATTTTGTCTAGTGTTTCAAATTATATTACTAAGATCTTACTGAAATTTTGACGAACTTATGTAAAAGATGAGCAATTGGGTCTAGGATAACTCAATTTGATTCAAAATGTAAATCCAACAAATTGAAAATTAACATCTTAAACAATATATATATATATATATATATATATATATATATATATATATATCATTATGTTCAATGTCGAAAGCCCAAATGATCTAATTTTCCAAGAAAAAACACACGATCTTATCAAATAGATAATAGTCCATCAGTTGAACAAAATTAGATAATCTGGAAGCTTGATACAAAAACTCTAAATCGTTGTCTATTTCATCTTCTTTGAAATCGAAATCAGCTACTGTCGTAGCTAAGCCTTCTTCTTAATTTTCATTTTTGGACAGTGGAACGTGACACATCTTTAGTTGGGGGCAGAGGGTATCCACATGGTCATTAAAAATGCTAAAATTATCATAAGAAATTGCTTATTCGCACACCCCTCTCTAATCCAGATCATTAAGATAGTCTGCTTTTAGAGGGGTCAACCACTGAAAGAGTCGACCCTCTCTTTCTGTTGCTCAATCTTTCCATAAAGATGCACTTATTAAAAAAAAAGGATTAGTTAATAAATAAAATCATTAAATTTTAAATTTTAAAACGAACTTAGAATTTTCTCCAAATTTTATGTTTGTTGCGCTAACTTGTTTTCGCAGGCCACTCAGAAACAGGTTGTGACAGGAAGCATTTCTATTTTCAAGTATAAAAGCATTTTATTTATTCTCTTTAACTTTTTTTCAAGCACATATTTTCATATATTTTCAATGCTCTCACAAGTTTGTTGCAGGAAAATGCTAACCTTTTGCAAGTCCCAAGACAAATGAATGGCATGCAGAAATCATTTCCAGAATCGCATAAATTTTTCAGAAAAATGTTCCAGTTGAAGCTTGAAGGAGTTGAGTTCCCACTATGTATGTCATGACATTTTGCTACCATAAAGAAGCATTTTAGAAACCAATTACTCCATGCAATGATTACTTACCCTTTTCCCTTCCAAGCTTATCCATCATCCATGTCAGAGTCTACTGTTTTCCTGCCTTATATATCATGGCTTTCCACATGTCTACCTTTATGAGTTGCACACATTTTCCTTATTTTCAGTTTATCTTTTTCCTTCTGAATAAAACCATTCAGGTTCCTTTCCATGACTACATTGCTTTGTTATCCCTGCCATAAAAATTGTTTGACCATAAGATCTTTCATCTATAGTCCTACCACTCATTATGTACAACTCGTGTTGACTAATGTGGGATTCCTAAAGGCCTACATCTCAACAAGTATTTCCCCATCGACCTCTGCACATTATCTAGGATTGAGACTAGAGTTCATTTTTAGTACCTTCAGGCTTGCATGCCTTAATGACAAGTTATCTCGCTGACAATCATGGGAATACATCAATGTCCCTTGATCATTAGATCTTGCAAGTTGCTCGACATCAACTCATTTATTCGCACTTTGCACGATGTACGTGTGTACCTTGGCACTCATTGACATCAATGGTGAGATTGCCTCGCATTGGTTAACGACATTCATTAATGGTCAGTAATCCAATGACTTCTTTCCATGTTCGACATCAACACATTTATTCACATGGTAAGAATTGTACCATCGATTTTTGTAGCAGGTGA
This sequence comes from Pseudotsuga menziesii, assembly GCA_001517045.1. Taxonomy (NCBI): domain Eukaryota; kingdom Viridiplantae; phylum Streptophyta; class Pinopsida; order Pinales; family Pinaceae; genus Pseudotsuga; species Pseudotsuga menziesii. The sequence continues at coordinate 13,522 of LPNX010650050.1, forward strand.
AGACTATATACTTTGCATGCCTCTGTCAGCAATTTCACAGCAGCATACTTCCAACCATATGAGAGTACCACAGTTCTACTTTCAGCTTTCATCTTTTAGTTCATCCAACCAAGTAGCAATTCAGTTCCTTCACTTCACATTCTATTATTCAGCAGCAAACCACATTCCTATTTCATAAGTTCATCAACTTTTTGGGTAAGTGGAGGTATGTTGTTTTCTAATCTTTCACCATGTAATTCCTTAAATGCTAGAAAATAAATGAATTTGGAAAATTTCCTCACTACATTCCCTTTCTCCTTTTCATAAACCTAATACACCTTAAGTAGGGGGGGACTATTCATTACCATTTTACATATTCATCATCGCATTTATCCTTAATCAACATGTTTTTCCCAAACTATGCTATATATATTGGCATGATTCATAATATGAAGAAAAGTCTTTCTAATATACATTGATGGTTCATCATTTCTAATGCAGGTCATTAGAGGAAATTTGGGGTCTAAAATGGGCCTTATAAGAAAACGTGCCAAAATAAGTTTTTGTGAGTTGGAATTCAAGAACCAATCGAATTTCAATAAAATAAGTCAACCATAATGGTTGAATTGACATATTTGTCATTAAAAAAAACTACTTTTTTTGTTCGTATTTTCGACATATCTCATTGTGTTTTTACTCAAATTTCGATCAGGAGAGCTCGTTGGATGCAGAATTTGATTCTGCATCCAACGAGTACCCACACTGCATACGTTTGACGGACCCTGCTACCCCAAAAACAAGAAATACCTGGAAAAACGTGATGATGACATCATCATCACGTTTTTTCAGGTATTTCTTATTTTTGGGGTAGCGGGGTCCATCAAAAGTATACAGTGTGGGTACTCGTTGGATGCGGAATCAAATTCTGCATCCAATGAGCTCTCCTAATCGAAATTTGAGTAAAAACACAGGGAGATATGTCAAAAATATGAACACAAAAAGTAGTTCTTTTCTTTCTTCCTCCAAAATCAATCANATCCAATGAGCTCTCCTAATCGAAATTTGAGTAAAAACACAGGGAGATATGTCAAAAATATGAACACAAAAAGTAGTTCTTTTCTTTCTTCCTCCAAAATCAATCA
>LPNX010650050.1:14843-31719 GCA_001517045.1 Pseudotsuga menziesii
ATATTATTTTATTATTTTAACTATTATTTTATTATTTTAACTATTTTTTTATTATTTTCTTTAGGAGGCCCATTTTAGACCCCAAAATTCCTCTAATGATACTTTTAAATATTATGTATTGCAGCAAGAAGAAAAAATATAAAAAATAAAATGAGCAAATGTTGTTAACACAAGAACCAACATTTGTTATACTTATGGTTGTCACACAAGAACCAACCATAAGGAAAATTGCTACCATTCATGCATTTCAAATCCACGAATGATTTAATGTTACATACCATCATTATGTGAAGCCCAGCTACAAATCCAAAGGTTTTAAAGAGAATCAATGCATAGTTGCATGAGGACATGCAACTAGTCAAGTTGGGGGGAATGTTGAGCCGCAAAAAGACCACATTTTATTCACCTTTCACATACCATTTATCACCTTATTCCTATCTTATCATTCCATAAAACCATTAATATTCACCACTTTCATAATAAATATGGGTTTATATTACCATTTTTCAAATCATTTAATTTTTATTTTTTTGAGTGAATTTATGGTTAATTATTGAGAAAAATAACATATTTTCATTATACTTTAAAGTTGGATGAGTTTGGTGATGCTTACAGGTGTATTTGAAGACTTTAACAAGCTCAAAAGTGACCACCTAGCTTTAGATTTGAATTTAATCTTCTAGATGTGAGCTAACTTCAAGGAGGATATCATGGAAATGTGGAGAGAATATCTCATCCAATATTTGTTGGAGAATTTTGAGGGATGAGTTGTAGATTTGTTGAGAATTTTTAGGGATAATTTGAGAGAATAGTGGATCTGTAATTATGATCAGTTATCTTGAATTCATGTATAAATAGGAAGGCTCTCTCCTCATTTTGGTTAGAGGCCTCTCTAGTGGTTTGGTAGTAGAGAACTAGTTCATCTTTTTAGTCATGGATTTGATCCTGTTGTAATAGATTTCATGCTTTAGAATATATAGTTTGATATCTTCATATTTTGATGTTTTGTTTATGAATTAGTAGTATTGATTTTATGTGAGCTCACAAGCTAATGTTGATTGCTTTATATTAGTTTATTTTCTGCACTCTTATGCTTTTCTAGATTAGGTTTATTTCCATGTCATTTCCTGCTTTTGCAAGCTTAATTCAATTTCAATTAGATGTATTTTTTATTTCAATCATTTAGAATATTAGATTAAATTATCTATATTCTGCCCCTGCATATATTTTGTCTGTTCCTCACAAGTTTATGCTCTCTCCAGGTTGACAATTAAATCATTGAATATCTGTTATAATTTGTTTAATATTTTTTACCAACAATAAGCATATGAAATCTTAATATGGTATAATATCTATCCTGAATAGAACAACTTTCACAAGGTGAAACTCTTTCTCATCTCCCTCTCGCAAGAAATTAGGGTTTTTGTCAAAATTGGAATTTTGGAAATATGATTGCATATATATTTGCGCATTCCTATAGCACATTTATTGATCCCTATATTGAAGTTTTTGAATGGGTGGATCTCCGAGAAATCTAAAACCTAGTTTTCCCTTAAACTAGAAAACTACAGAAAAACTAGAACCATAAATCTGTCGAAACTGAAGTCTCGCAAGGAAGTTTTAAAGGATTAAGATTTGGAATCTCCATATACCAAGTGGACCAACCAACTCACCTCATTCAAGCACATATCCTTGTAATTTCACTATTTCATTTTAAGAAATTTCATTTTTAGTGACCTGCTAGATAAGATGGCCCTAAGCACTAAGCTTGATGACAAGCTAGAAGGCATAAAAAACTTTCGATCATGGAAGTATAGGATTGGTCTCATTTTAAGAGATAATGATCTTGAGAAATATATTAAAGAATAAGTTGCAGAACCAGAAGAAGATGAAGCTAAGGAAAAGCACCAGAAGGACATAATCAAGGAAATTAGGATCATTGTTGATTCTATCAAGGATCACTTGATCCGTCAAGTGTCATCCAAAGAGATACCAAAGAAAATGTACGATGCCCTTTCCAGAATGTATGAAGGAAATAAAATCAATAGGAGTATGAATTTCAGAGCTCAATTGAAGAGTACCAAGATGAGTAAAGGAGAATCCATTCAAGACTACGTCACAAGGGTCTCCCAGTTCAAGGAGTAACTAGAAGCCATTAGAGACTCCCTCGATTAATATGAATTAGTTATGACTACTCTTAATTGTATCAATAGACCCTGGGATTCATTCATACAGAATATGTGTCCCAGAAAAGAAAGTATGAAGTTTGACATTGTATCAATAGACCCTGGGATTCATTCATACAGACTATGTGTCCCAGAAAATAAAGTATGAAGTTTGACATTGTATGAGAAGATTGCATCCAAGAGGAAGCTAGAATAGCTAACGAAGAAGCTCTACTCAAAGAATATGATCAGCCCCTAGCCACCCATACCATAAGAGGAAAAATGCAATCAAGCTTCAAGAAGGGAAGTCACAAGGAGTATTAATCTCCCAATAGGTTTCAAAAGAAAAGATAAAATAGTCAAAAGAAAGGAGACTCCCAATATCAATGCTACAACTGTCACAAGATAAGAAACCTTTCCAAAGAGTGTCCATTAAAGAAGAAGAACAAAAAAACACACCATGCACATATAATTGAAGATGAGGAAGAAGAAAAAGAAGAAAGACCTCGAAATATACAAGAAAAAGAAGAAAATGTAGAAGAATATGTACTATTCTATATACTCTCTGGGTTTGTAATACCTCAAGAAGATACATGGATTATTGATAGTGATGCTTCAAAGCACATGACGGGACAGAAGAAAACTCTATTAAGACTTGAAGAGAATAACTCTCCTCAGAAAGTATCATTAGGAGATAACTATCAATATCCATCAACGATATTGGTGAAGCAAGCTACAAGCTTGCCTCTGGAACTCCCATGAAGATGAAGGAAGTACTATATGTACCAGGTTTGAAGAAGAACTTACTTTCCATATTACAATTATATAAGAAAGGATATAGAGTTTCTTTTATAGATGGATAGGTACTCTTGTTGACCAAAGGAAAACCAATTGAAGATGCAGTTGTCATTGGTGAAGAAGAAGGAGAATTATATAAACTCAAAGGACATTTGGAAACATACTTTGTCCATGAGATCACTAGGTCAAGTGAACTATGACATAGGAGCCTTGCTCATGTAAACTACAAAGCATTACCCTATGTGAGAATAGTAGTAACTAGCTTACCATATTTGTATATGGATCATGAAGGAACTTGCAAAGTTTGTGCAAGATGAAAGAATATCAAGAATGCATTTCTGAATAGTGAAACAAACACTAAAGGTGTGTTGGAATTAATTCATTCTGATGTATGTTGTCCAATTCCCTACACATATTTAAGTGGATATGAATATTATGTTACATTTATTGATGACTATTAAAGAAATACATGGGTATACTTCTTGAAAACAAATAATGAAGTATTTAGGAAATTCAAGGAATTCAAAGGCTTGATAGAGAACCATTCAGATAGAAGAATCAAGACACTTAGAACAGATAATGGTGGAGAATATACTTCAAAATAATTTGAATCCTATTGTAAAGAAGATGGAATCAAGAGGGAACTAACCACACCCCACAATCCCCATATGAATGGTGTTGCAGAAACAAAAAATAAGACCAATATGGAAGCAGCGAAGAAAATGATCCATGATTAAGATCTTCCTATGCATATATGGGTTGAAGTAGCAAGAACAACAATTTATGTGCAAAATATATTATCATATAGTTCCCTTGGATTCAAGACTCCAAAATAAATGTACACAGGAAAGAAGCCTAAAGTGATCCATCTCAAGATATTTGGTTGTCAGTATATGTCCACATTCCAAAAGAAAAGAGAACCAAGTTGGACCCTTCCGGAAAGAAGGGAATATTTGTTGGATACTGTGAATACTCCAAATCCTTTAGGATATACATTTCAAGATTCCATAACAAAGAGATTAGTAGGGATGTAACATTTGACAAAGAAACAACTCTTAAGAAATCTAGAAAGTGTCAGCATGAAGAAGCACATGAAGAGGATGTACCTCCCATAAAAGTAGAAGCTACAACCTTTCCTGAAATAGAAGCATCGGAATATCATGATATGATAGAACCTTAGGAACCTCGTATTATGGACATATCTCGAAAGAGAAAATATGCTTGGGTAAGAGAAATTATACAAGAAGCATAAAATTATGGATCTCCAGAAGGGGGCCACAAGAACAAGCAAGAGATCAAATCCATTCTCCAGTTATGTGGCCTTGATGTGTGATATTGTAGATCAAGAACCTATCATTTACGAGGAAGTCGTACAAAATAAAGAATGGGTAGAAGCAATGACAGATGAATACCAGTCAATAATGAAGAATGTTGTTTGGGATATAGTACCCAAACCATAAAACAAGAGTGTGGTATATTCCAAGTGTATATACAACTTAAAACACGCAATTAATGGAAGTATTGAAAAATACAAGGCAATATTTGTGGCGAGAGGATTCTCTCGGAAATAGGGGATTAATTATGAAGAGATATTTGCTCCAGTAGCAAGGTACACTTCCATCAAAATCATCATGTCACTTGCATCCATGATGAAGTGGAATCTACACCAGATGGATGTAAATACATCCTTCCTGAATGGTGTGATTGAGGAAGAAGTATACATCGAACAAACACAAGGATTTTAATTCAAAGACATAGGGACTCACATATGTAAGTTGAGGAAAGCTCTGTATGGACTAAAGCAAGATCGTAGAGCTTGGTATGGAATAATAGATAGATTCTTGACAATATTGGGATTTACCAAGAGTAAATTCGACCCTAAACTTTACCTGAAGGTTATGGATAATGAACCTATCATACTATTGATATATGTGGATGATTTATTCCTAACAGGAAATGAGAAACATATTGCAGATTGCAAGAAGAAGCTTGCGGAAGAATTTGAGATGAAAGATCTTGGATTGATGCATTATTTCTATGGCCTGGAAGTGTGGAAAATCCCAGAAGGACTCTTTCTAAACTAGGTGTGGTTGGGTAAGAACCATGGCCACGTGCTAATGCACCTCCCTTCCGTCTAAGGGACGAAAGGGTAGATTTTGCAATGGAAAAACTAGCTGCAACAAAAATGGTTAGTGGTAAGAAAAAAAAATACATAAAATATACAAACTAAACAAAAATAACCAGAATGTTATACCTTTCAGACTATTTGAAAAGGGGACCATCGTGCCCTAGCTCAGGATGGTACCACTTCTCCACAAGTCTGGATAATGTGGAGGTTGACTCAACACACTGGAAGGGGAGCAAATGGGGAAAATGGAATGGATGGGATGAGTAGCTTGAGAGTGATGGTCTCTCCAAGGACTCATGCAAGTATAGTAATGATGGAGGAAAACAAGTCATGTGCGATGGGGACCTCCACCCCTTTATTTATAGCTTTTTTTCTCATTTAGGGTTTTAAGCCCCTAATTAGGGTTTTGGGTCATGCTTAGGGTTTTAAGCCCCTTTTCATGTTTTTAGCTCTTTTTTGGGCTTTATCCCCTTTGTGAGATTTTTTATCTCTCTTGTGAGATTTTTAGCTCTTTTTGTGGGGTTTTAGGCCCTTTTTTATTATCTTTGAGATTTTGAGAGAGAATGAGGTCAAAACATGGGTGTGGAGGTCAACAAGGGTTAGGAAATGGATGTCTGAATGTGTTGTAGGCTATATGGAGCAGGTTAAGCAATGTTTTGCATTAACAGATTTCCCCCTGATGTGTGAGGGTAGGAGCTCATCGTATGGCTGACATACATCATTGGACTTTGGGGATAGTAGAGAGACCTACAAAGAAGCGGTGCTTCCTCGTTCAAGACACGATGGATTTTGGTTTTGTATTAATGTTGGTTCCCATCAATGGGTGAGATACAAACAATATGTGACATGCATATGGATGAGGTATTAATTCTGTCACAACAATCTTGGTACAAAGTACAAACTCACAAGTGATTCAAGACAAATTAGACATGAAATGATGTAACGGTACTGCAATAGGAGGTTGCATCTCTATAAAATCAATAATAGAATGAGTAATGCAATACAATGTCATGTAGAATGCATGAATTCCAAGCCAATTCGAATTGCATGGATGGGTGTAGCTTAACTGAATGTCAGAAACACTAGACAAACTTAGTTAACCACTAATCTAGTTGTGATTGACTCACACTGAGTCCTAACAGAATCAGAGTGCAATATATGACTGAGTCTAACTGAATGTAACTCAGACACATGTCACTGCATGCCAAATAGTAGGTGGTAGTGCATCACTAACTCCACGTAGCTCTGATGAAGTTAACTGAAGTGATACTGGTCAACAGAGGCAGTTGGAGATGCATTAGTTCACTCCAGTTCATCCCAATCAACCCAAAATAGACAATTAGATGATGGAGGCACCTTTACAACTCAGCTTAACCAATTTTTAGGTGAAACAACAATCATTTAGAAATTAGGTGCACTTATGACACTCAGATCACCCCATAATTGCTCCATGTTTGAATGAGGAAGCCTAGTTATCCTCCTCGATTGAAGGAGAAGGATTAGTTGGCCTCCTTGATTGAAGGAAGGCACGGGTGTGCTCATGCTGATGTCATGCTGTGCTCATCTGATGCCAATTAAGTCAATTAAACTTAGGATAGTGGGTAATTAGTCCAAAATTGACCAAATAAAGTGTGTAAGTTGGGTAAATGACTCCAACACCCCCCCTTAAGCTATACTCAGGAGAAGTAAAAGTAAAATGTATGAAATGATACGGCCCTAGTAACAAAGGCCATAGGTCACCCTTTACAAAATGTAACTATAACAATGGTCAAAATAAATCTAAGTGAGGAAAGAGGGAAAACCTAGTGGGAACAAAACCCCCCCTCAAGCTGAACACTGAAGAAGTAACTGATCACCCCCAATAGTGAACGGAGGTAAGTGAAATTTTTCTCAGAAAATCTCTTACTGAAGATGTCTGCAATCTGCTCATCTATAGGGAAGGATTGCAGAACAATGGCCATGTCATGCACCAACTCCTTGATGTAGTTCATGTGTATCTATACATGTTTGTTCCTCTGCCTGGTAACTGGATCAGTGGAGATCTTAATAGAAATTTGATTGTCACAAAATATGATTGTGGACAAAGTACTGCCAATCTCAAAATTTGAAAGAATTCCTTGCAACTAAATAGCTTGGATACAATCATTCACTGGTCCCCTCTACTCGACCTTTGCTGAAGACAATGCAATGGAAGCCTGCTTTTTTCTAGAATAGAAAATGGGGCCACCACCAAAAATGAATACATACCCGGAAGTGCAATTCCAATCTATGGAATCCCCTTCTTTTAACCACCTAAGTTGTACTTAGTGGTTTTTTATCAAGTGATCCTAGTTAACCGAACAAAGATGATTTGTTCGGACTTCAGAAGACCTTCGGAAGTGCTTTTGGGAAGTGCTTGTTGTACTATATCACATGTTCATACCCCATGGGGGAGTTGTAATAATATGTTTGAGCATGATAGTGTCTATAAAAGACTTGGTCTCTTAGAATTTATTTGTCAATCCGATCAGCCCAGGGTGTTTTTCCCCTTGGTTATTATTGGTTGTTGAATAAACAATTGATAATTTCTGAGTTTTTCACTCAATACCTCCAAAGTTGGGGTGGTCGGCTTGGCATTTAGGCCTATTGAGGTTATTAGAGTCTATGTGTCAATGTATAAATATGCTAGGCATCATGGTCGAGTCATATGAACATGTCTAAGTCCCCCTAGGTTTTTAATTTTTTTTAATTTTTAAAGTTTTTTAAATTTTAATTTTTCCACAAAACTCAGGCTATTTTTTAATAGTCTAATTGGAAAATTTGGATTTGTAATAAAAGTGGGCCAAATAGTCAGTTTCAGTCACGAGGGTGCTCATTTTCAAGCTAAGAGCACCATGTAAACCCATAGACCCACTTTTTCTAAGTTTTGAGTGATTTGTCCATCACTCAGGTCAAAAATCCCTAAAAATCAAATATTGATTATTTAATTGATAAATTAATTAAATAATGGAGAAAACCCCAAATCATATATCATTGGGATTTGCTCCGATTTGACTGAAATCAGTCTCATCATCTTGGGATTGAGTGGATCTAACAATTCCTTGACTAAAGGAGGTGATCTGGGCTGATCTAGGAGAACATTTATGCATACAATCTTCAGAATTGTGCCCTCCCTCTCTCCTCCAATGTGTCTGCCTCTCTAGTTGAGTTTTGATGGATGCTTCAGTCAACAAATTAAGGTGTCAGACAGATCAGCTCTTCGATTGATAGTTGCACTCAGTGAGACTCATATCAGGCTCAATTAAACACAGATCAGGCCCAGATTCACTCCACATGCAGCTACAGTCTCTCTCTCCTTGATATTTGTGCCCCTCCTGGGCCAAATCTCCTATTTTTTCTATAAATTAAGAACAGATTACCTCTTCTAAGCTAGCTAGAACTAGGATTGAGGTGTTGTTGCTATTGTACTATTATTATTGTTTACTATTCTAGAATAAAGAAGCTTTGGAAAAAATATCTATGGTGTAATGCTCTTCATGTGTGGATGGTGATTGTCAAATGCTTATGAGGTATAATCTGTGTTATTTATCTTTGCTTTTAGTGGTTAATTGTTGGCCTTGAAGGAGAGAGATCCCTCTTGTTAGGGTAAGAGTTTATTCTAGTTTGATTTATGCTCTTACTATTTTCTTGTTTCAGATCTATTAGAGTTGCATGTATTTTAAGTTTAATTGCATCCTTTCCAATTATCTTTTCCAGCAGCACCTATGTTTTAACCATCTGTTTGTGCAAGGATTTCTAAGTTGCAGGTGATTTCACTTGTAGAATAGGTTGAGCTGGTTTGCATATTCCTTGTCTTCAAGATATTTTGGAGGACATAGTCCCTGGCATTCCACCAAAGCAGACTCCAAAGCCCAACATTCCTAGGCTTCCAACACTCTTTCTCTCTCTTCCTCCTTCAAAAAATCAATTTTCTTACTTGGTTACTGTGTTCAAAAGATTTGATATCATTTGGATATGTTATATTAAAGTAAAACTTACATATATCTGTTGTTTCAAGGCTCATAGACTAGATCTCATTCTTAAAAAAGTTTCATAAAGCATTCTAGATCTAGTTTAGGGAAATCGTCTGTTTTGCATGGAAATTTAAAGAGAATCCGTATGTTGCATGCTTTATATTTTTGTTTCTGTTTTACAAATATTAAATCCATCAATCAATGCATATTTCATTGGCTTCCCAAATAGTTTCCCTGGTTCCCTTTTCACAGTTTTAGCTAGTTTTAACTTAGTTTTGTTTGGTTTAAAGTAGGCTGACCCAAAGGTACTTCCAAAGTGATTTTGGGCATATTTAATTCTAACATGATCACTGTATTTTGTCAGGAAAAACAGAAAGAATAAAATATTATGTTCAAAAGTGGCTTTGGGATCATTCAAATCCCCCCAAGGGTTTCCCTTTGGACCATAATTTTAAAATTTTGGGAAATTTGTAAAGCCTCGGTTTCATCCTATATAAGAACCAAGAGAATTCAGATAATTTTACTAATATTTTAACATAAAATAATAAAAAATCTCTCCGAATAGGCTCTTTCGAGCCCATTCCCTATCCCCCCTAGGGGAATTCGTGCCTTTTTTGTCATTTTTCACATTGTGTTACTTCTTTTTGATTTAGATTAGTTTCATTCATGCAGAATAACATGATTTTATTAATTTATCGTATATTTCATATTACATTATCAAAGTAACTCAAATACTTACCCCAGGACTTCTTGATTGACCCGCAAGGGGAAAGAGATGCGTGGTAGGAATACTTAGAAAAATTGTGATTTGTTTCTGTTTGCTGCTTATCTTTGATTTGCTATAATTAATTGTTCTAAAATCAACCCCCTCCTTGATTCCCCGATTGAGGTCCACTTGGACCGAAAGAGGTTCCTGGAGGGTTTTTCTTTCTAAGAAAACACACCCTTTAAAACTCACTAAAATTGACAAGACTCTGGTGTTTATACTTTTCATTTGGCTACGGTTCATTTGATCAGTCAAGCTGCATCAAAATCAACATGAGTGAATAGTTTAATTATTCTTCACCTTTTCCAATCAACCACCATCAGGCGAAAATCCAATGCCTCGATCAAACCGTAAGCGGTGGAAAAATACCCAAAGGAAGCAGGAACTCCTTAAAAGTGACCTCGAGGTGCCAATGTCTGTTACACCTTTGGGTGCATTATGAACAAAAATCTCAGAGATTATATCCATCCCACATATTCCTTGCGGGTAGCCATGAAGGTTTATTTTTGGACATACTCCAAGTACTCTCGGGTATATCTGGAGTCCCCCCCTTGCCTAATTTTAATCAACTCATATTTCAGATTAACTTAAAATGTACCAAGAGGCAATCGCAAAACATTCACTCCTAGCACATGCAAGTACATTGATTATTTTATGACTCCATTCTAAGGCACTCACTATTTTCTTTATATATATATATATATATATATTGTGTCTCAACATTGTGCTTTCGTGTGATCATTTTTCTATCTTGTCATCTATGGTTGTTTATGGTTAAATCTCAAACTCCTAAGTAACTCATTCAGTTTAACATCATCATACTAAATAATTTTTCTTTAGTAACTGTTCTTTAGGAATAAACACCCTTATAACCTAGGGTCTGGGGTTACCAACATACATCTAAAACTTGCAAACAATCAGCTTTAAAGTATAGAAAGGAAATAGGAAGATATGTTGGAATCACCCGATTATCAACGGTTGATCCAAGCTTTGTCTTCTCCCGCTCTTCTTCTCTAGAAAGCTTTCAGGGATGCACCTCTTTCACCTGTAAAGAGAAAATTCTCCAAGTACAAACGTATACATGTATATATGACAGGCTAGATAAACAATATATAAAGTGCTTAATCAAATATATTCATCAACCATGATACATGAAAGAGACTCAATGCAAAGTTGGAAGAAGAATTATCTTTATTAACAATCAGTGAATGAGATAAGTGTACAACCCAACGCCTGAAACAAGGACTCCTCTGCAACCAAAGGACTCTGAGTTTTGCTGCTCCAAAGAATTCTGAAGATATACCACCAACATAACTTTGCTCTCCAAGATTGATTCTATTAATTCCCTCCCCAAGGCCTATATTTATACTTTGGGAAATAGAGCAGTTTCAAAGGTTGAGGAGGTTAAGACAGTTGAGATGGTTAATGCTTAGGGCTCAACTAATCTCCATTAATCGTGTTTTATTATTTTTAATGTCGAATGGATGTGTACGCAACTATTGATACTGGCAACCCGCGTATGACACACGAGTTGCTTTAAGGGAAACCCGCGTATAGATCTGTACGCAGGTTGCAATCGGAATAGTCGCGTACAGTACGCGGGTTGTCAACAAACATAGTCGTGTATGTATGTGAGTTTCAGTGGAGATAGCCGTACAACAATCAACATATAGAAAGATAAAATGGCAAGTTGGTTGGAGGATAAATGCATCTCATGTCATGCCCATCTATAGTGTTTAGGCAACCTTCAATCCTATAGTGTCCTTTTATGTACCAACATATGAAGTGTCAACACTCGGATGGAGAAGTGCCATTTGGGTTGATAACAGATGCCCCCTAATGTGTGAGGTCAGAGGGAAGCGATGGCCCGCGATGGCCAAAATACATTATAATCATTATCTTTGGAGAACTCAGAATTCCAATGGAGCAGAGGTAGTACCTGAAACAAATAGATAATAATGTCATATACAAAGTCATATCTGAGGATGGTATGTTCAATATACTGGAACACTAGCTCCTTTACAATATTTGAGTACATCATATAGTACGAGTACAAGACCACGTATATTACAAAGGTGGATTGAAGCCACAATATACAATAATGATGAGTCTTCAAAGATCTGGAAGCTGTGTAAATAGGTACAACATAGTCTTGCACAACTTAGTCCATAGATAGGAAACTAAGGTCTTCATAAACAATCCCAAAGAACCAGTACAATCCAAGCCATGTGAATAGATGTTATTGAAGTCGAACATGAAGCGGATTCAACAGATTGTCAATCAATAGGTGATAATCGACAACTAAAGCAAAGGAATTCACCAATAATGAGAGTGAATCCTGAGGTACAATCGTAAAAAATATAGGTCTTCGTCATCAGGAAGTGCTGATGCAGAACCATACTGTGATGAGGAAGGCAATACATCCTCCAACAGATCACAAGAGTGACTAGGAACTGGGTAAAGGAAGGGAGACACAAGTAATAATAGATACAACAATGATGGAATTAGGATATAGATCAAACACAGGGTTAAGTCCTTGAACAGTGAGCACAATACAGTTATGACCCAAGGCAGCTTTTTAACATTACAGATAGAACAACTAGACTTATATGTCATGTAGAAGACATGATCAGATTCCCTAGGTAGAACTGATAAGAGGAGTAAGAAACTAGAAGTAATAGCTGAACTGAAAGTGAACACTAAGGCATGAGTATCAAAAAAAACATAGAGTGCTTTGTTTAAGGATGACATGCTGCCATTAGAGGAAATTTGGGGTCTAAAATGGGCCTTATAAGAAAACACACCAAGAATAAATTTTGTGAGTTGGAATTCAAGAAACAATAGAATTTCAATAAAATGAGTCAACCATAATGGTTGAATTGACATATTTGTCATAAAAGAAAATTACTTTTTTTGTTCGTATTTTCGACATACCTCCCTGTGTTTTTACTCAAATTTCAAGCGGAAGAGCTTGTTGGATGCAGAATTTAATTCCGCATCCAACGAGTACCCACACTGCATACTTTTGATGGACACCGCTACCCCAAAAATAAGAAATACTTGAAAAAACGTGATGATGATGTCATCATCACATTTTTTCAGGCATTTCTTATTTTTGCGGTAGCGGGGTCTGTCAAAAATATGCAGTGTGGGTACTCGTTGGATGTGGAATTAAATTACACATCCAACAAGCTCTCCCGCTTGGAATTTGGGTAAAAACACTGGGAGATATGGCGAAAATATGAACAAAAAAAGTAGTTTTTTTCATTCTTCCTCCAAAATTAATAACTATTGTTTTATTATTTTAACTATTATTTTATTATTTTAACTATTATTTTATCATTTTCCTTAGGAGGCCCATTTTAGACCTCAAATTTCCTCTAATGCACTAATTGAGAACCAAAAAAAAATTTCTTCCTTACCTTCCCTATTAAATTTTAATGAGTCCAGGAAAGTCAACTCGGATCTCTCTTCATTTTTTACAAGCTTGAAGAGAAGAGTGAATAATGCTTGATAATGTCACTGATTCATGGATTTTATGAGTCTGAACTAGTACATGCTCACTTGGTGTTTTCATGTTTAGAGAGTTTGAAAACTCCGAAGAAGACTCCAGGGGGGTCCTTTTTCGTCCAATTTAGTCTCCTGAGGCCGGAAAAGTATAAAACATACCACAGAAGAACTCTCTTAACTTTCATAGAAGAAAAGGTGAACCTTCTTCATACTTAGTTAGGGAGGTCCGAAAAAGGTTAAATTACCACCTACCCAATGCTCCTTCAGGAGTATCATATAGCTTGAGTTTTACGAGTGTGAAGGAAAGAAAGATCACTCAGAAAGATCCATTTGAGTACGAGAAATGGGGCTTACAACAATAAAATCAATTCTTTGTTCTTTAGTGTTTAACGAGCATGACAAAGACATAAAGTACACTTGGAATCTTTTTCATGTTTAGGTCCAGAGCACGAAAAAGAGAAAACTGAGCTCATACCAGGTGTTCCTTTTCTGTAAATTTAGTCCCTCAGGTCTGGAAAAGTGAGAAACCTATACCTGAGAATACTCTTCTCAATTCCGTAGAAAAGAGAGTGATCCTTTCTCGTATTATTCCACATGGTCCGAGAAAGAGATAACCTATCACCAATGCGGATGCCCATTCACGTATTCTTAATGAGCTTGAATGAACAAGTTAACTCGGTAGTGAAGTCTGTTTTTAAGGAGTCAGACCTGGGTCTAAAGAAACTCCATAAGGGAGGGGAGTCCTATAAAGGGATAGCTTGTAAAAAGAGACCAAAATGAGGCTCAATTTGGCGTAAAAAATAGCTAAAAAGATTCCCCTGTACCTAAGACAGCTGCATCATGAGTATCGAAAGACAAAATAGGTTCTAAATGGGGATACTCATGAGAGGAAAAACCTATCCATGGAAGAAAAATGGTAAATACAAGGAGCTAATGGTTAAAAATACCATAGTCCGTGGTCAAAATGTTAATTTCTAGGTTTAAGATGGAGTAGGTATAGATGCAGAATGCATGTGAAACGACAAAAAACCATCCTATATGAGCAAAAAGAACACCTTGAAACGATGATAAACCTGTTACAACGCAAAAAGATATGGTATTAGTTTTAGACATTGTGAACTATAGGGAAAAAACCCACTTAAGAAATAAAATTTCTATAAATAGTTCAAAAACATAAATAAAACTCATCATTTGAATTTTTAGCCATAAAAGACAATTTCTCACCTCTACCTTCAATTGCTCGGTGTGGACAATCTGGTGGACCAATTCCAAATCGGTAAGCGTCAGGTAATACTACACTCCATGCTCTTCAATTTGATCCAAGAATTTATCAAAATTAGGCCCTAATTTTATGTTTTTAAGCGCCCTCAACCAAGCAACGTTGTGTACGCGGGTTCGTTATATTGAAACTCGCATACACGTGTTCTGTACGTGGGTTGCCCAAAGGACATTCATGTACAGTATGCGACATGCCTTAATAGACAGTCGTTTACACTGCGTGAGGTGAACAAGAAGCATATAGGGTCAAAAATTTGAAATTTTACATGAAACTAAAGGTTTGCAAATGCTTGTTTACTAGGTTTGAATATGGTGCGTGAGTGGAGGGAGTGCAAACATGAAGATATGGATCAAGAAGCACTCCAAGATGCCCCCACCATGAATGTTTTATGTTCAAGTGGGTTGTTAAAGTTTTTCTATACCTCACCTATGCAGGACAATGTCCACCTCTTAGAGTTCCTAATAAATTATTGGGATCATGACATGGGCATGTTTGACCTTCAAAGTGAGTCCTTGGAAATTACTTCAGAGGATATCTATTTCATTGCAGGTCTATCACGACGGGGAGCTCCAGTAAACTTAGAAGACGCTGGCAGAGGCGGTGATCCTCTAAGTGTTCAAAACTATATTGATGTATACTGCGCACCAAGCACACAAAAGAGGGGTAGTTGCATCCCCATTGTACACATGCGTGACCTTCATCTACAAGTATTGACAAGTACCATAGTGAGGGTTACGGGATCATCTTCTCTTCACCTTGCGACACGAAATCAAATGAGACTAGAAGTGGATTGTATGCAGGGGGGCCTATATGACTAGTGCTCGGGTGTGATCCTGATTATAAGAAAACATCTCTCTGACTGCAAGAGAGGAAGGAGGAAGAATTTTGGATATTCTAGCATACTGGTAGCCTTCTTCTTTGAGAGAGTGTCGGGATTGAGCCTTGCAGTACCCTTACTAGTTTGTTCTCCTCCTCAGCCTAGGATGAGTAGCTGGGGAGATATCTTCCTCCGCTAGGGAGGTGGTGGCTCAGTGCACAATGTCTATGATGATGACTTCTACTTTTGGTGGGAGCGTCAGTTGCCATCTTTGGAGCAGTTTCCATACACTGGAATGGATTTCCGGGGTGATGTAGACCTCGTCCTCCCTCTAGGAGGAGCATGGGGAGAGTTAGGTAATTTTTATTTTCAAGTTTTAAAATTTTTATGAATTTTAAAATAAAGAGATATATACATATGTATAAGAGTTCTAATCCTTTTAAAATGTCGAAATGCAGATATTGGACCAGTCTTCCCTAAAGGGAATTCACACATGTATCTGCGTCCTACCTTGGGAGAAGACCAGGGGCTGATTAGGGTTTTGGAGGGGAAGCTGGCCAGGCTTACCTAGAGAGTACCCACCTTACAGATTGAGCACATCCCTGCCATCATGCAGGAGTTCATGGTTGGTGTACCACCTATCTGGATATGCCTTTTGAGGCGGGTAGCCAGAGAAGTATTGGTATACATAGATGTTGTTGAGGTTGTTGAAGCCAAAGAGGCTGAAGAAGTCAGAGTACAGGGTGACTCGGGGGACCAAGGTGATCCAAGTGACCAGGGTGGTCCATCTTAGATCTAGGGCATTTGATCTAATTTGATCCATATTTTGTATATTTTTGTATATTATACAGTTATGACTGGATCTGAGGATCAGAGACTCGACCTATCTATATGAACAGATATTGACATATATATATATTTTCGGTTTAATTACAAATGTTTTTTATGTGTTTGCTGTATACTTTTATGGAAAATGTGTTAAATGCCAGTCCAAGATGTAATTAGCATATGCATAAGTTAATGAATTTCGATTCCTTGGAATATGATTGAATGTAATGAACCCAAAATTTCTTTTCAATAACCTAACTTGCATAAACTGACGTAATCGAATAGGGTTACGCACCTGGTAAGCCCGATTGAGATAGGAAACTACCAGTTGAGAGTCCAGTCGAACTTCCAGCTGAGTGATACCACGTGACAAAGCATCCCATAGAAGCTGAATGACAGCCCTATATTAAGCCACATTATTGGATTCAGGACCTAAGCAAGTGCCTCCCGAGGTAACTAGCTGTCCTGAGGGTGAATAAATGACCCATGCAGCTGTGTTGACGGGCGTTTCTGATTCAGCCCGCAACGGGGGAAAACGACCCAGTCCGGGATCCTTAGAACAGGTTCCAAGCTGTTTTAGGTAGTCGTTCCCG
>LPNX010650057.1:9648-20004 GCA_001517045.1 Pseudotsuga menziesii
GCCCAACTTAATTATTAATTTTGATGTCATTCTATTGTGCTCATTTTACACCTCTCATGGAATATTGGAGGTCTATCTTTATTTGTGAATGATTTAAGTGCGTGGAATATAAGTTAGTAGGAACTTGTACTTTATATTGAAGTTTGATGAAGGGCTTGATGGTGTTGATATTATGGTATTAGTATGCAAGCTAAAGGTAGTAATTAATGTTTGATGGAAGGGGTTATATGTTTGGTTTAAAGTTGTAGCAGCATTAGTATGCAAATATCTATTTATTCAAGAATCAATACTGTATGTTTGAACATTGCAAGGAGTATTATTTGAATAATATAGCCTCTTTTGTGCAAATTGATTTTGTTGATTTGAGTGGTTTAGGTCTTCAGTATCGCTCCCTAAATTGCTTGTAGTTGAAGGTGGTTTGAACAGTTGAGAGCGCCAACCATTCTGGCATGGCTTGAAAGTTGCTTGAAATTGAAGCGAGTAATAGAGGTTTTGTGGTTGGAAATTTCTTGAGCCAGTTTCATTGAGTTTTGTATTCCTTAATGTGCAGTAAAATTCTTCTTCCTGTTTTGAAATTGAACTGATTCATATGCGTGGGAATTTCTTGTTGATTAGTCGTTTCGATAAATATGTTTATTCAACTTGGTGTTAAACATGCAATGTTAATTTGGATGAACTTGGGACTGCGGTTGGGGTGTTTTTGCGCAGATGGCATTGTAGGAAATGTCAAATAGTATTTCTAGACACAAGCTTCGTGGAGACAGCACTGCTATTGAGTTTTCTTACAACTGGTGATATCCACTTTATCTCGGGTTTTTGTTTTTGGTTGGTTTTGAATATTTATCACCAGTTCATTGAGGATGTCCATATCTGTGGTTGAATTATTTTAATTATGGATATATTAGAAGGGGCAGTTTAACTAAGATAGTTGTTTTAATTGGTCTTTTCGATTGGGATTTTCTGACCTTTATTGTGGTGAGGCTTATTGTAGGCAATTTACTTTGTCTAGAAATGCTAATAGGTTTTGAATGTTGGTCTTTTTGGGACTCTTTCTTGATTTAGATTTCTAAACTTTGGTCATTGCAGCCAATTTACTTCTTACTAAATTTACATTCATTATTAGTTTTGGGGATATTTCTAACACTCTCCGACTGACCTGCTTGACATAAAACAAATGGTGAAGCTATGATAGAGCCTTGTTTTTAGTAACCTGGCTCTTCCCTTGAGTTGGTTTATTAATGTTTTCACCATTATTTACAGTAGAGTTAAAAGTAAGAAGTTGGTTTGCACAGAGGTAGCTCTAATCGAGAGGGCATTTATTTAGTCTTTTACAGACTTATCAAGGCCCACAAGAATTCTATAATTTGTTTGGATACTTATAATATCTAGTAGATAAAAGTTCAGACGTAGTATATATAAAATTGCAACAGTGAGTGAATTTTTTATTCTGTTGTAATAAATTGACGTTAATGAGCGGTTGCATTGTCAAAATTCTCAAGTTTTATGTGTTTTCTTGCGAATGGTGTTGTTATAAGAAATTGAAAAGGTTTTGTGGCTTCTTGTAAATGCCTTCTTGTCAATTTTGGTGTTAACAGGCTCTTATCCGATGAATGAGACATGAAGCATGGGAAAATTGTGGCCTTAAGGAGTGCTAAAGCTCCAGAACGGTAATGAGTTAAGAAGATATGAGAAAGATCTCATATGTATGAAGTTTTCACCACGAGGAAGTGGTGATGGAGGTAGTGGTTGAAAGATACCTTGTTTTTCCCTGGGCCAACGAGGGACCACTATGCATTCTGGGGACGCCTACATGTAAGAAATTTTGGTTAAGACTCATTCTGCACACATTGAGAGGACTGTCACACGAGTGGGAAAATCTGTGAAGAGAATATCCTCTACGAGTTATGGTGGTGTGTGAGAACGGAAGTGCCTCAGCTTGGTGAAACGCCCTGAATAGCACAAGAAGGAGATGTGCCTAAGGAAGGGTATCGTCCTTGTGTTGGGTGGCTTGAATTGGTACTTGAAGTACTGTTAGCACTTGGTGTGATGAGATGGAGGACATCCAGAGAAAAGAATAATGTCAGGAACAAGTATGTGCATTACAGGTAAACTGGTACCTATGAGGTAATATGTCTATTTATTAGCAAATAGAACTGACATGTATATTGGAACCACTATGGAGTATGGAAAATTGTATAATGTTGGATTTCTGAGTTTTACATTATTTCAATGTCGATGCTAGTATACCTGCATACGTATGTTTTTAAATATAGGATGAGGACCCGATCCCCTTAGTTAGAGGGATTAGGAAATATAAAAGCAAGTACTGAGGACCGAAGAAAAAAAAATAATATAAATAAATAGGTAACACCAAGGATGGTGTTGACTCTAAGGGGGAAAGGATGTAATGTCCCCTCACGACCCCCATCCGTAAATGCAAAGCTTAATAATAATAATAATAATAATAAAAACGATTATGAGTTTTCTTGGATATATTACATCGCAAAAGGGGGTAAACTATGTATTCCTTACGGTCTATTAATATGGTGACACATATTTCATTACTATCATATTCCATTGCATTGTCATGGCTAGCGTTAGATACTATAAGCATCTTTGATTGCGACACTATTATAAATGGGAACAAGACTTAGTCTAAGCTATAATTAGAAGCTTCAATTCGTTCAGATGCCTTCTTAATGCTTTTATATAGATATGAGTGTTGTTCATGGATATCTTTATATGCTTGATATCTGTGTTAATATATGTTAATATATAGATGTAAATCTGTTAATTTCCTTTACTATTAATTGAGTCTCATTAAATTGAGGAGGTGCCTGAGACTTTTAGGGAAATTGCTGGTTTTACGGCGGGAAGGTAGGCATGCGTTTTATTCCAGCAGTGGAAACAAAATTTAAAAAGAGGAAGCTAGCTGCGTTTTTATTTTTTCCTGGACAGAAAAATCCTGCCACTATCCCTGTGTGTTTTCTATAAAGAGAGGGGCGAGATGCCAAGGAAGGGGCGTTCTGTATGGGAGTTTCTATGGTGCCATGATTTCATCATTCTAGTTATATTGCTTACTGTTTTGATCTGGTTATTGTTTGGATCTATTTATATTGCTTACTATTTTGATCTGATGGCAATGGGGGTAACAACTTATATGCATGTCGGTTTGATCGATGGGGTTCTGACCGGGAAATGGATCTTGGATCGCTGCTTATTGTTTTGATCTGGAAATTGCTTACTATTTTGATTTGGTTATTGTTTGGATCTATTTATATTGCTTACTGTTTTGATCTGATGGCAATGTGGGTAACAATTTATATGCATGCCGGTTTGATTGATGGGGTTCTGACCGGGAAATGGATGTTGGATCGTTGCTTATTGTTTGGATCTGGAAATTGCTCACTGTTTTGATCTGGTTATTGTTGGATCATTGCTTTTTGTTTGGATCTGGAAGTTGCTTACTGTTTTGATCTGGCTATTGGAGTTCGATTTCTTGATGCCCACGATCTATTGATCTACCTATTGGATTTCTATTTCTTAATGGCCATGATCTAATTCAATCTGCCTATTAGATTTTAATTTTTGATGCCCATGATATCTATCGTACTGGCTATTTGGATTTCGATTTTTGATGCCCACGATCTCTATTGATCTTCCTATTGGATTTTAATTTTTTTGATTCCCACGATCTCTATCATACTGGCTATTTGGATTTCGATTTTTGATGCCCACGATCTCTATTGATCTTCCTATTGGATTTTAATTTTTTTGATTCCCACGATCTCTATCATACTGGCTATTTGGATTTCGATTTTTGATGCCTGCTATCTCTATTTGATCTGCCTACTGGGTTTTGATTTCTTGATGCCCATGATCTATTCGATCTGCATTTTGGACATATTTTTCTTTATATAAATCTCTGATTTGTGCCATGGGCTGCAGGAAGGGTATCAATCTGGATATTGACTTTTATTCTTTTCAAATCTCTGATTGGTGCCACGTTCTGCAGGAAGGGTATCGATCTGGATATTGACTTTATTCTTTATAAATCTCTGATTGGTGCCAAGTTCTGCGAGAAGGGTATCGATCTAGTGTACTCTTCATATTTCGATCTGTGCTTATAAAAAACACTCTTATTTTGATTTGGAGATTGCCTGAAGCTTTGATGAAATCATTGTTATTATACCGATCTGGAGAATTTGCATGATGGTTTCCCTAGTGTTGTTTGCTGAATCGTTTGGTAATCGTATGAAAATCGATCTGAGTGGAATAATATTGTTTGTTGTTCTTTAAAAGATCTCTGGAATAATTGATCTCAGTTGGAATGTTATTGATGAATGTGTTGCTTGTGGTACCGAATATCCTGATAGTTGATTAATGCGCTTATTAAAGATCTAAGCTGATTATAGTCAGGCACTGCAAGCTTCTCCTTGCAATTTTGGTTGTGTTAATGTTCTCCATGTTAATTTGGTCTTTGCGAATGGAGCCATGTGCTAAGTTTTGGTTGAATTTGATTCATGAAATAGATGTCTTCCAGTTCAGGTTTTAAAGTCAAAATTTCAATTGTTAAACTGCTAGGAGAAAAATTTGTTTCCTATCTTCTCAGGTCAAAAAGGGTCTGACTGAACTATTATTTCTTTTGACATTGTCTTAGAGGCTATACTTGTTAAACAAGGCGTCCTTTGGGGAAAATTTGGCAAATGAGCGTATCAGGATTATGTTGGTCAAGTGATGGTAGTTTATCTTTACAACATTGGAAAACTAAAACAATCTTAAGTTAGTGTTTTTATTGTTGAATGTGCTATTTACTTTTAACGGAGCATATCTGGTAAGGTGTGATGATTAGTGCCAATTTAGGTATGAAATGTTGAAGTTCCTCATGTGTCCAAGGAACTGTAAACGACTTTTATGAGTTGTCATAAAGGTCCTAGACGAGGGCAATTTCGAGTTGAAAATGTCTCTCTCTGTGAGGAGACTTGAGGCAAGGTGAACCGACCATGGATGTAGTTGTACCATGACATTGTAATTACTCTCCCATAAGTAATAAAAAGAAAACAAATTGGTGGATGTAGCCTCATGGACAAGGTGAACCACGTGAATATGGTTGTCTCGTCTTTTGTATTATTTTTATGTTGAGCATGCTCCTTTTTTTCTTTACATAATGATGTTAGTATAATTGTTTTCTTGTGAAAAGGTTATTAAACATATTTGCAGACACTCAATTCAGAAACACATTACAAGGATGTTTTAAAGCTGTAAATAAAAATGGAAAAAAATTTTCTTGCCCAATTTATCTAATCCTGCAACAAGGTATTGGAGGGATGTTACAACCGATAGAAGGGTTGCATCAAATTTCCATAGGATTAAAAGTCTACTACAACCTGTAAATCGAATATTGGTTGATTAATCCAAAATTTGTTTCCTCGGTTGAAGTTGAAAGTTATATTAGGCCCTTCATTAATGCTTTGATTGTTGTTGCATAGATAGCAACAAGAATATTAGTTCTACCACACAATGACACGGTTAATATTGTTGAAACGAGATGGATATAAAGTTTTGTATAACTACCACCCACCTAGATTTATAAAAAAACTCAAAGGAGTGCCTGAACTATCATCTGCCAATAGAGAGTCATGTGTCTATAGATTATGGGTTACCTTCAAAGCTCATTAGTCAATTGGACAAATCCCCAAAAGGAGGCTTATCTACAATAAAAGAAAAAGTGTTTATAATAACTCACATTTGAAGTAAGGTTTTTTAAAATTGAATAAGCAAACAATGTAAATGAGGTTCCATTGTAAAAAAAAAGGCCAGAAATTCTATTTTGACTCTAGCATTTCCCAAGTAAAACTCCTTCACACCTATAGAATATATCGAGCTGTAATACAATAAACATCTTATGATAGAAAAGCATAAAGGGTTCTACATAAACATTTTGGTTCTTGTAATAAGGACCACCAGTAGGCCAAGCACCACATTTAATCCAATATTTCCAACTCTGTCATAAGCATGCATATTTCTATAGAAACATTTTTTTTCGTAAAATTGGAAGTCACAAGTCATGTAAATGAAAATGGTAGATGTTTACCTAGTAGAGTACTACAAATAAATAAGAACACCACACTGTGAAACAATAGTATATTATGTTCACACATTTTTCTCCGTTGAGCATAAATAGATGCTACCGATCAATTTTCACGGTCCCTAATTACTTCAATATCTATCTCAAAGGGATCAGTGGCCTGAATTTCGTAGTAAAAACCATCGAGTTCCATTTTTAACATGTCCTTAGTTGTAGCATAAAGCATATTTGCTCTGATTTTGGATAAATCAAGACACCTAAAAATGTATGGATTCTATTTGTCATACATAAAGAAAATATCTTGAATAGATCACGGTTGATTAAAAAATGGAAATAAAGAGATTTTTCATAGTGATAGGTCCGAGAAGACATGAAATTATTTATAGTAGCAATATAAGAATTCCTGTCTACTTGGCCCCTTTCCCCAAAAAATATTATTTCAATTAGAATGAGCTTCATAATGATACTGAAAATAATCAATCTGTAAATGCTAGAAAAGTAAATTGATTGCAACATCTATAATTGAAGTTCAATATCTGTCAATTTATAAACTAAATATTAAATAAATAAAGAATTTGATACAAGGCCTGAATTGTATAAAATGCTAGGGACATATATACTATCATTGCCAATCCCAAGTAGACCATCTGGAGCCGTACCTTGTAAAAGTAAGCATGTTTGTACTTTTCCACACCTATCAGTAGCAAAAAGAAAAGACTAACTCATTGATTACCATTCATGTGTAACACTTAAAAATGGAAAAGCATTTGACAGTGCACAATAATTTCCAGTTTGTGTGCCATATTCTATATCAGTATGGTCTCAGACTACCATCTAGAGGCAGAAAACAAAATAGGCTTCTAAAAATTCCAGTCCTCAAAAGAGGAGTAGTATGATTTTTTTCCCCTTGTCTTTCAAAAAAACACACGGAAGAATGACCTCATTAATAGGTACAACTGCTCTAAACATGAAGAGTATTAAATCTTCAGGACAACCAGATTCATTCACAACAATACGAAATAAACCATACCCAAATGTGACAGGTTCCTTCACCACCGTTCCATTCTGTAACCGAGCTCCAACTGTCAGATAAAGAATATCCTCCACTAGAGTTCCTCTAGTGGATGTACCTACAGATATATATGTAACGTTGCATGGTAATTGATCACTAGATGTGGAGCATTCATTTCGTAATTGACACAGTATTATTACAATAAAGAATATCCTCCACTAGAGTTTTTCTAGTGGATGCACCTGCATATATATATGTAACGTTGCATGGGAATTGATCACTAGATGTGGAGCATTCATTTCATAATTGACACAGTATTATTACAATATAGAATATCCTCCACTAGAGTTCCTCTAGTGGATGTACCTGCAGATATATATGTAACGTTGCATGGGAATTGATCACTAGATGTGGAGCATTCATTTCGTAATTGACACAGTATTGTTATAATAAAGAATATCCTCCACTAGAGTTCCTCTAGTGGATGTACCTGCAAATATATATGTAACATGCGGCATGGGAATTGATCACTAGATGTGGAGCATTCATTTCATAATTGACACAGTATTATTACAAGCAACTGACTTGCTAGTCTACAATGCTGATGGCATGTAAGTCTGTAAATCGAAAGTCTGTTTAAATAAGAAGTAAAAGTAAATATCAGCCAAAGAAAATCTCATTCGAAGTTAAGGCATACAAGCAGATACTACTTTTGTTGAGGAAATTCATGTCAAGGGAACATAGAAGGACAAAATATGAAGAAGCCAAAACATGCAACAAAATGGCCCTTTTCCTGCAACCCTTGTCGGAATCCGATTAAACAATTGTTTGTAATCCCCATCGATCCAGCATATTTCCATCCTTTTTTACCTTACATGTTGACTCATATACATCAAACAAACCATGGCGGTGATCCTATGTGAGCGGGAAATGTTTCTAGTGTGAAGCATATTTGATCGCAGGATTCCAGTCAATCTCTAGATTGAGATTTCCACAGGAATTAATGGAGCTCTATCGAGTTTGAAAAGTATTCAGGTCGACATAAATCACTGCAGTACATTCAATCCAAAATTCTATATGGTTTATCTTGCTTGCCTTTAATGTAGTAGTAGATAAAGCGATAGAAAACGTTACCACCACATCCAATGTTGAGATCACCTTGCTTCCCAGTCCTGGGAAGAAAAAACTCAAAAATATGTCAGCTACGTTTTCCTAATAAAAAAATCAAAAGTTCAAATAAAAAAAATGCATATATTAGCAACTATAGAAATTTTTTTAAATATTGCACTCTACCCACATGATTAATACACCTTCACCATTTATATATATCCCCTTGTAGAGGGCATAATAAATGTATAGAAACGTAACACATTTTATATGACAATGAAATTGGGAGGACCATGACAAATTAAATATTTAAAAAATATATAAGTGAATCGAGAATAAAATTTTAACAATCACTAGTAGTTAATTTATCCGGGAAAAGCTTTAAAATATTAATATTAATAATACTAGCATAACTACTTAACTTGTGGCCGGTAAACATAAATAGGTCTCAAGTTAAGGGTCACTAATGAGATATCAATGAGTCATTGGGTACTAGTTATCCATGCATCATTATTGTTTATTGTCTTTTTTAATAATTGTTTATTTTGAATTTGTAACTACTGCCATAGAATCAATATAGACAATACACTTGTCTCATCCTCGTCCATAGATGAAAAATCATAGGTACGTGTCCACCATAAAATCTCAAATAAAAACACCTATAGGTGTAATAAATAACTAGCACCAAACATATTACTAAGATTAATATGTTTGAAATATGCCGAGAGGTATATATTTGACATATTGATAATGTTTTTTTACTAAAGAATGTGTCAATTACTTGTATCTAATAGTTAAGTTAATATAACAACAACTTAATTTATGGTTGTTAAGCTCATAGTTGAAGCTAGGCTCATAGTGGTATCATCATTGGAGTTAAGCTAATAGTCGTATCTAATAGTTAATTTAAAAGTTAATATAAAGCTTAGACTATGCCTTATGCACATTAAATCGACTCCCAAGTGCCATATGGAGTTCAAGTGTCACATAATTTGCACAGTGATTGTTCTTGGTGCATGGTTTCACTGCAATCAAGGTCAACTTCTCATGCTAAGAGATGGAGTTCATCTAAATTTATTTTAATAGTTGTGTCATTATTAGAAAAATCTAATAGTTATCCAATATAACCACGATTAGAGTTGAAGTTAAGATAATAGGTGTATCATCAATGTATTTAAGTTAATAATTGAATAGTTGTATCTAATAATCGAATAGTTGAAGCTAAGGTTTAATTTTTCCAACTATCACTAAAATCGAAAACTAATTATATCTATATGGAAAACTTAAACATGTAATATGAACTGTATATTAGCTAGATGTCCAACTACGAGATGCCGGAGTTTATTAGGAGTTTGGCGGAGTTTATTAGGAGTTCCAACTATTTTATTAGGTGTTCGACTCTTACATGACTCATATTAGCTAGACTCCTAGATGCCAAATGCAGTTGGACTAAGGCTTATGTGATTAGAGTTGAAGTTAAGCTAATAGTTGTAGAATAATTGGAGTTAAACTAATAGTGTATCTAATAGTTAATCTAATAGTTATCCAATATAACTGTGATTAGAGTTGAATTTAAGCTAATAGTTCTAGAATCATTGGAGTTAAGCTAATAGTTGTATCTAATAATAAATGGAGTTAAGATGGTAGTTGTATCTAATAATCAAATAGTTGATGATTAATTTTAATCTTTACAGCTATCACTAATTGTACTTATCACAAGTTAATTAAGCTATTTTTTCTTTTTTTTGAATGATTAATTATTAATTTTGAACGATAGCCATAGAATCAATCTAGACAGTACACTTGTCTCATTCTCGTTTAATCTTAGACGACGCCCATAGAATCAATCTGGATAGTACACTTGTCTCACTCTCATCCGTAGATGAAAAAACATAGATAGTATTCCACCCCAAAATTCTAACATATATACACCTTCGATTTAATAAACATCTCATCTCTCAAAAGCTTTAAATATTAATAATAAAAATTCCATCCTCTTAGATCTCATCCATCTTACTATGACCAGTATGTTTTTTAATGCAACGTTCAATTATTGTGGAGTCAATGATTTAAATCCCACTTTCCATTTAAATATTTAAGGAGAGGAATTATAAGTTTTTTGTTTCAATATAATTCTTTATATATATAA
>LPNX010650080.1:0-38392 GCA_001517045.1 Pseudotsuga menziesii
TTTTCTTCTGTCTTTCATCCCTTTTGATTCTCTTAATGTCCGACATACTGTAGTACAATACTATGCCTTCAGTTCCTCTTCGGTCGATTATGCATTACTGGTGACGACGGCTCTGGTCAACTAGGATCCACTATGCTCTAGGTCCGACACACGACCAGCTACCCCCCCATGGCCTACCCGACGCTTTTTAGAAAGCTCGGATGGTGTCTACTTACTCAGGAAGTATTCCCACTCCCTTTCAGCAATGAATTTTTCCCACTGCTTCTGCTTCTCCGCCCAGTTAGTGTTGGAGGGTGGTTCACGTAATAGAGGTCGAGGTTCAACAATGTGCCCTGCTCCTTTCTCTATTAGAAACTTGAACAGTAGAGCCGGTAAGGAACACAAGAATTGATCAGTAAGTTCTGTGAAAAATTTCTGTCGAACAGTTTCCACAGAAGTCCTGTCTTCGACTGCTTGTTCCTCACAGAATTCGTCGGCTATCTTTTCGAACCACTCCGAGAGATTCGTACGTCCTCCTCGGATCAGTTTCTGGAGTAACTGTGCTTCTTTAGTCTTGTCCGGTTTTCTCATCCAAAAGCTGCTTCAGCAGGTGGGGCACGGATTCGACAAACTTTTCATGAGTGTCAGTGAAAAATCTGGCTTTTGCTTCTGCGACTGTCAATCTGTTCCTTCGTGCGTAATTTTGTAGATAGTTAGCAATTTTTCGCTCCCACCAGTCCTTGATCTCTTGCTCTGGTATCATATGTGAGCATATATTCCAGTTATGTACTACCGGCAACGGAACCAATGTTGTAATCTCACAGATCACATAAGGTTACCAATAATACATAAAAATATACAGAAATATACACAGAGACAAGAGGCAAGAACAGATAGGATGAACAGATTATATTATTCTCAATAGATCATACAAAGCCAAGAACTGAAATTCGTTCTTGAGTGGCTCGACAGCCTAATATATACAATTTACAATCAGTTAAAAGTAACGACCCGTCGGTTCGATGAACCGACACAACTATTAGTTAACAGACTAACTACTGTGTTTACTCAGCCGACCGACGTAGTCAGTCTCTCGACTTAGTCGGCTGCTCGACTAAGTCGGTCTTCGTTCAAGTCAACTTATGTCGACTTGCTCCTTCTACAATGTGTCAGCTCAATCAACCCCCTGATTGACATGTAGGATTAGTTTGGATTTAGATCAGCATTGATTGACTCTCCCTCAGCTGCAGTGGTCTTTCTCCTTGGGATTTGCACCCCCCTAGGCTAGATCTCCTGTTTTTTTGTATAAATAAAGCTCAGGCTGCCTCTTCCAAGCTAGTTAGAGTTGTATTGAGGAGCCATCGTTGTTGTAATACTGTGTAATATCTTTTTCTATTGGAATAAAGTGAATCTTTGGAGGCAAGATGGTGT
Organism: Pseudotsuga menziesii; assembly: GCA_001517045.1. Taxonomy (NCBI): domain Eukaryota; kingdom Viridiplantae; phylum Streptophyta; class Pinopsida; order Pinales; family Pinaceae; genus Pseudotsuga; species Pseudotsuga menziesii. The sequence goes on from LPNX010650080.1 coordinate 1,411, forward strand.
CATGTCATTGTATGTGTGGATGAACATTTCCATGTTTCACTGAGGTAACCTACGTCTATGTTCATAATTTGCTAATTGCTTGTGGATTCATTGATAAGATTGATAATAAGTTTATTATAATATTGATAGGAAAGGTGTTTGTTAATAATTTTATTGGCCATATATTTCCTTTTTTATGCATGCTTAGAGATTTGGATTCAACATGTTTTATAAGTTTATATGCATGTTCTTTTGAAATTTCCATGTATGTATTAACCGGATCTCACAAGTATTTTGGCAAGTCTTTGGATTCAGTTACAAGTTCCTAGCTTGGAGAGGATGCTGATATAGTTTTATTCTTCACTCTCTCCAAAACCATTCAAAGGAATAGTCCCTCAACATTCCACCAGAAAGCTCCATGGTTGATCTTCAAGGCTTCCAACAAAAATGCTCTTCTTTTCCTCTTCCTCCTTCAATTTTTTCTAAAATCAGTCCGGTTACTAGTTTGCAGCTTTAAAATTGTTTAGATATATCAATTTAAGTGTTTATTTTACATATATATTTCTGCCTTAAATCTCATAAACTATATCTCATTCCTGAAAGAAAATTTACAAGCATTCTAGATCTAGTTTTAGGGAAAATTGTCATTTTTCAAGGCTGTGAAAGTAGACCTAAAGCTTGTTGAATGTATGGTTGTTTCCTTAGAATCTAAAAATTTATATTCAGAAATATTTATGTGCTTCATATTGGCTGCACCCAAAGCAGGCCAAGATCCCAAGAAAAGCTTTCTTTCCTTGGTTCCTTTTCCGCTTCTTTAAAAACTAGTTTTAACTTAAAATTTTTGGGTAAAAAGTTTGTTCATCCAAAAGTAATTTCAAAGTGATTTTGGGCATATTTAATTGTGATAATATTTCTAGTTTTTAGCAGGTGTAACAGAAAAGAGGAAGAGGCGCTGTTTGGAAAGCATTTTTGGACCATTCGAAACCCCCCAAGGGGTCTCCGTCTTCCCAAAATTTCAAATTTTTGCAATTTGTAAACCTTTGGTCTCATTCCATATAAGGACCAAGTGGATTAATTTCAGTTTTATGATATTTTAATTGCTGCTAATAAAAAGAAAAATGTTTTTGAATAGGCTCTTTCGAGCCTATTCACCATCCCCCCTAGGGGGATTCACGTCTGTGTCATTTTTTACTTTTTTTTTTTAAATCTTTTTTCAATATAGTGTAGTGCTAATCTATAGGGGTAGTATACTTTGACTGATAATTATTGTCATATTCCATATCTGGTGGTTTCAAAGTAATTTTAATACTTACCCCACGAGCCTCCTTTTGAGCCGAAAGGTGAAGAAAGGGTCGTGGTAGTCTAATTAGAAAATTGTGGTTTGCTTATTGGTTTATGCTTCATCTGCTATCTTTAATTGTTTTAATAATTATAATAAAATCAACCCCTCCTTGATTCCTTGATTGAGGTCCACTTGGACAGAAAGACATTCCTGGAGGGTTTTCTTTTAATAAGAACACCTCTTTCAAAATTTACTAAAAATAACAAAGACTCCAGTGTGTATGCCATGTACTTGGCTACAGTTCATTCGATCAGTAGAGATACAGCAAAAGCACTTGAGTGAATAGATTAATTAGTCTTCACCTCCCAAATTGACAAACCATCAGGCAAAAATCCAACGCCTCGAACGAACTGTAAACGGTGGCAAAATACCCAAAGGAGTGGGAACAACTGGAAAGTGACCTCGAGGCGGCGATATCTGTCACACCCTGATGGGTGTGTTATTAACAATAGTATCCAAGACTCTGTTCCATCCCACAAACACCTTGGGGGTAGCCGTGAAAGTTCACTTTTGGACATACTCCAAGTACCCCTCGGGTATATCTGGAGTCCCCTTTTCGCCTGATTTAATTCATTCACATTCCATATTAATTTAAAATATACCAAGAGACATTTGCAAAACATTCATTCAAGCTCATGCAAGCACATTATTTTCTCTGTTGACTACATTAAGGCAATGGTGATTTATTTGATCAACTCTTTCGATTATATATATATTGAGTGTCATTACTGTGCTTATCTGCTTTAAATCTTGCATCTTGTTATCTTTTGTTTCCACTAGTTAATTTCAAAACTCCTAAACAACTTAATTAATATAACACCACCACACTAAGTAAATTAGCCTTAGTAATCTAATAGGGTCTACCCCCCTTGGCTTCGTTAGGAGTTAGCCTAAATGGAGGAGTCAAGAACAAGGTGACAGCCTTGACTCGAGACTTGCCCCCAAGGACACACCGAGTGGCTTGAAGATTTTTGCCACATAACCCAGGTGTGTGATAGGTAGCAACACTTTTTGGTGCCATTGCTGGGGATAAATCTTTTTACTCCCGAGTACGAATTTTTTTTTCTTCCTTTTTGTTTTTTCTTTGCTTGATGAATGCTTAGAGTAGATCTTTATTTTTCATCTGGCGACTCCACTTACCTTTTGTTTAGTTTTTATTTTTTCAAAGAAAAGCAAAAAATATTTTTTGTGAAAAGATTTATAAATGCTTATTTTTCTTTTTCACGTGGCGACTCCATTGAAGGGATAAAACCCTGCTTTCTCATAAATTTGTTAAGACTTGTTGTGTGTAGATGAGCTCATATGACATAGTAAAACCTTAAAATGCTCATTATTCGACAGCTCCACTTCAGTACAAAATACATGGTTGATATATGCTACTGATAGGCCATTATGGATGATGAAGATTATGGTGCTCTAATTTCTAATGCATATCCTTCCATCGATTTCTCAGGAATCCTGGGTTTTCTTAACTATGAACCATATCTCCAAGATGAAAGGTATTCCTAGGCTTTGACTTTTTATGGAAATGGTGATTCAGCTGTTTGTCACATCATATTTGTTTTTGCATTTGTGAAAAAACTCAACATACTTAATAGGGATAATGTGATGCGAATCTTTGCTCATTCTTTGAAAAATAAGTCTTGGACATGGCTTTGTGGTCTTCTTGATAAATGCATTACCTCCCATGGAGATATGATGACGGTTGTAGAAAGGACCCTCACCTACCTAAATGAGATATAGGGGTCTATGATTTCCATTGTAGATGAGGACACTCAGGATGATCCCGGTGAAGAGCTTCAGGAGGAACTCATGATTGAAAACATTGTTGAAGACTCTCCTCATGTCACAATAGCTGAAAACATTGAAGATTTGAGGTATTCTCAAGTGTGTTACAATGCTGATATTTTTCCGGAAATCCCTCTAGAGGAACCCACTTAGCAACACATCCTAAGTGATCCCATTGAGTATGTTCAAAAAGTTTCCTTGATTGAAGATAGTATTGAAGATCCTTTTCATGATATCATAACATAAGCCTATAAAAAAACTTATGATAAGATCAGTATGGTGTGTGATGACACTAAACCGTGTTCTCCATATAATGATGACATTCTGAAAGGTTTACTACCTTATGAACTTTTTTCTGAAGAAGATGAGTATGAAAATGAGGACAAGTATGACTTGGAGCATGACACAAGTGACGAAGACTCCCTTATCTCCGACAAAGATATTGATGAGGAGTCCTGGACATTCATGGAAAATCTAGTCTATGACATGAATAAAGAGGAAAATAATGAACCAAAAACTTTTGATGGTTTTGTTGATTCTCTTGTCTATGGCATATCTAAAGGAGAGAGCATGGACCTTGTGGCCTTGTGAAACTTTGATATGGAAAAGGAGCATGCAGTTTATCCATATGATCAGTCTGAGCCATATATCAGTATCAGTAATGAGGATAAAGAGAACTTGATATTGGAACTTGATATCGACAATGGGGAATCCATCAAATATGACATAGATGGGAGTGATGACGATTGGAATTTCATAGATAATCCAACTTGTGGAAATCTTATTAAAAATTCCATCCATGGTATGTCTAGCAAGGGGAGTGTCTATTAAAAAATTTGTGGAAGTCCAATCTACAATACGTCCATAGAGGGGAGCATGGAGCTGGATGCCTGGGAAAACCTTAGTATGGAAGAGGAGCATTCAATATTTTCACGTGATCATTCAGAGTCGTATCATGCAGAGCTGAACAAGGGTATCAGTAATGAAGACATTGAGAAATAGTGTTGTGAAAAGTTAGATGTGATTTAGTTAGTGGAATATCAACCTCAACCATCTTTTTCACATATAGAGGTTCCTTATGATTTGGAGCTACTTGGGGCTTGTGTAACGAGTTATCATTTGATAAGCCCCGATGATCAGTATGATGATGTAGTCAGTCTGCCTCATCATTCTGATTGGTATATCAGTCCTATCCAGTCATGGATAGAAGCAACCTGCATGAGCACATACAAGCTGGGGAAGAATTTTTATGACATTATTTATGCCTATGATCTCCCATCCATCCCGCCCATTCTGAATCATCATGCAGGTTTGCATTTTCTAAATGAGGTGTCCTTACTATGGCTGGTAACCAAAGACAAGGAATTTTTTTTTATGTTAATAAAATGCTTAGGTGGTTACATTGGATTTTTTATTACACCTAACCTTTTTATATCATGCTTAGAGTAGGAAAATAAGCTCCTAAAAGAGAGCATTTACTTTCTGCATTTATGTTTTGTACTTAGCTATAAAAAAAAAAAAATTCATTAGTTAATTACATTTATTTTGTTTAAATAAATCAGCTTAATGGTTCATTTGGTTAATTATATAAAGCTTGTGCTACTAAGGTTTTGTTGTCAAGTTGAGATGTTTTTACAGGGTATATAAACCAGAGATTCTGGTTTTCTCGTATCCTCTCCTTGCCTTAAAGACCAGATCAAGCACACGTCCCACAGTTGGAGCCAGAATGTTACCACCTAAGTTGTACTCAGTGGTTTTTTATCAAGTGAGCCTGGTGAACCGAACAAGGATAACTTGTTCGGACTTCAGAAGACCTTCAGTCTTCTTTCTGGGAAAATTTATTGTATTATATCACATGTTCATACCCCCTTGGGGGAGTTGTAATAAATGCTCTAGCATGATTGTGTCTGTAAAAGACTCGGTCTCTTAGAATTTATTTGTCAATCCAATCAGCCTAGGGTGTTTTTTCCCTTGGTTATTATTGGTTGTTGAATAAACGACTGATAATTTTTGAGTTTTTCACTCCATACCTTCAAAGTTGGGGTGGTTGGCTTGGAATTTAGGCTTATTGAGGTTATTAGAGTCTATGTGTCAATGTATAAACATACTAGGCATCATGGTCGAGTCATATGAACATGTCTAAGTCCCCCTAGTTTTTTTTCTTTTTTTTTAAATTTTTAAATTTTTTAAGTGTTTTTTATTAAATTTAATTTTTCCAAAACTTAGGCTATTTTTTAATAGTTTAATTGGAAAAATTGGTTTTGTAATAAAAGTGGGCCAAATAATCAGTTTCAGTCATGTAGGTGCTCATTTTCAAGCTAAGAGCACCATGTAAACCTATGGACCCACTATTTCCTAGTTTTGAGTGATTTTTCCTCACTCAGGTTAGAAATCCCCAAAAAATCAATTATTGATTATTTTAATTAATAAATTGATGAATACTGGAGCAAATCCAAAATCCTAGATCAGTGGATTCTCAGCCAATTTGATTGAAATCAGTCAGATCTGGACCATATTGACTGGATCCGACAAATCCTTGACTGAAGGAGGTGATTTGGATAAATCTAGAGTTGATCTTCAGTATCCTTTGTGGGGAATTATGCCCTCTCTCTCTCCTCCACATGTGTGGGATCTCCTGGAAGCTTTGTGGATTGATGTGTCAGTCTGTGGGTTGATGTGTCAGCTCAATCAACCCCTCGATTGACAAGTAGGCTCAGTTTGGCTTCATATCAGCATTGATTGACTCTCCCTCAGCTGCAGTGGTCTTTCTCCTTGGGATTCATGCCCCCCTGGGCTGGATCTCCTGTTTTTTGTATAAATAAAGCTCAGGCTACCTCTTCCAAGCTAGTTAGAGTTGGATTGAGGAACCATTGTTGTTGTAATACTGTGTAATATCTTTTTCTATTGGAATAAAGTGAAGCTTTGGAGGCAAGATGGTGTCATGTCATTGTATGTGTGGATGAGCATTGCCATGTTTCACTGAGGTAACCTGCATCTATGTTCATAATTTGCTGATTGCTTGTGGATTCATTGCTAAGATTGATAATAAGTTTATTATAATCTTGATAGGAAAGGAGTTATTTAATAAGTTTATTGGCCATCTCTTTCCTTTTTGATGCATGTTTAGAGATCTAGATTCAGCATGTTTTATAAGTTTATATGCATGTTATTATGAAATCTCCATGTATGTATTAACCGGATCTCACAAGTATTTTGGCAAGTCTTTGGATTCAGTTGCAGGTTCCTAGCTTGGAGAGGATGCTGATCTAGTTTGCTTCTTCACTCTCTCCAAAACCATTCAAAGGAATAGTCCCTTGACATTCCACCGGAAAGCTCCACGGTTGATATTCAAGGCTTCCAGCAAAAATGCTCTTCTTTTCCTCTTCCTCCTTCAATTTTTTCTAAAATCAATCCGGTTACTTGTTTGCAGCTTTAAAATTGTTAAATATATCAATTTTAGAGTTTGTTTTACATTTATCTTGCTGCCTTAAATCTCATAAACTAGATCTCATTCCTAAAAGAAAATTTACAAGCATTATAGATCTAGTTTTATGGAAAATTGTCATTTTTCAAGGCTGTGAAAGTAGATCTAAAGCTTGTTGAATGCATGGTTGTTTCCTTAGAATCTAAAAATTTATATTCATCAATTTAAGTGATTCATATTGGATGCACCCAAATCAGGCCAAGATCCCAGGGAAAGCTTGCTTTCCTTTGTTCCTTTTCCGCTTCTTTAAAAACTAGTTTTAACTTAAAATTTTTGGGTAAAAATTTTGTTCATCCAAAAGTACTTTCAAAGTACTTTTGGGAATATTTAAATATGATAATTTTTCTGGTTTTTATCAGGTGTAACAGAAAAGAGGAGGAGGCACTGTCCGGAAATAATTTTTGGACCATTCGAAACCCCCCAGGGGGTCTCCGTCTTCCCAAAATTTCAAATTTTTGCAATTTGTAAACCTTTGGTCTCATTAAATATAAGGACCAAGTGGATTATTTTCAGTTTTATGATATTTTAATTGCTTCTAATAAAAGGAAAAATCTTTTTGAATAGGCTCTTTCGAGCCTATTCACCATCCCCCCTGGGGGGATTCGCATTTGTGTCATTTTTTACTTTTTTTTTCATCTTTTTCCAATCTAGTGTAGTGCTAATCTGTAGGGGTAGTATAATTTGACTTATAATCATTTTCATATTCCATATCTGGTGGTTTCAAAGTAATTTTAATACTTACCCCACGAGCCTCCTTTTGAGCCAAAAGGTGAAGAAAGGGTCGTGGTAGTCTAATTAGAAAATTGTGGTTTACTTATTTGTTTATGCTTCATATTATATCTTTAATTGTTTTAATAATCATAATAAAATCAACACCTCCTTGATTCCCCGATTGAGGTCCACTTGGACTAAAAGACGTTCTTGGAGGGTTTTCTTTTTAATAAGAACACCTTTTTTAAAATTTACTAAAAATAACAAAGAATCCAGTGTGTATGCTCTGTACTTGGTTGCGGTTCATCCGATCAGTCGAGCTACATCAAAAACACATGAGTGAATAGATTAATTAGTCTTCACCTCCCAAATTGACAAACCATCAGGCGAAAATCCAATGCCTTGAACGAACTGTAAACGATGGCAAAATACCCAAAGGAGTGGGAACAACTGGAAAGTGACCTCGAGGCGCCGATATCTGTCACACCCTGATGGGTGCATTATGAAAAATAGTCTTCGAGACTTCGTTCCAGCCCACAAACACCTTGTGGGTAGCCGTGAAAGTTCACTTTTGGACATACTCCAAGTACCCCTCGGGTATATCTGGAGTCCCCTTTTCGCCTAATTTAATTCATTCACATTCCATATTAATTTAAAATATACCAAGAGACATTTGCAAAACATTCATTCAAGATCATGCAAGCACGTTATTTTCTCTGTTGACTCCATTAAGGCACTGGTGATTTATTTGATCAACTCTTTCAATTATATATATATATTGAGTGTCATTACTATGCTTATCTGCTTTAAATCTTGTGTCTTGTTATCTTTTGTTTCCACTGGTTAATTTCAAAACTCCTAAACAACTTAATCAATATAACACCATCTCACTAAGAAAATTAGCCTTATTGATCTAATAGGGTCTACCCCCCTTGGCTTCTTAGGAGTTAGCCTAAACGGAGGAGTCAAGAACAAGGTGACAACCTTGACTCGAGACTTGCCCCCAAGGACACACCGAGTGGCTTGAAAATTTCTGCCATGTAACCCAGGTGTGTGATAGGCAACAACAACTATAGACCAGGAACAGAAACTATGAAAAAGAGGCTTTGGAGAAGGGTAAGTCAATAGGTGAAACTTCCAACCCTCTCACGATTGAGAAACCTGCTGAACTTATGCCGAAGATACCGCGAGGTGTCTTCAAGAAAACCTTGCACAATCCTAATGCTAGGGCTGCAGCAAACTACTCCGTAGTTGAAGATTTAGCCCAGAATCCTTGTGCGATGTTGGCTTTAGAGGTGTTACAGAGTTGTCCCACCTAGCGAGATGCACTCTTAGCAGCCTTAGGAAGTATGGACTCATCGAGCCTCTTGGCGAAGTTTAATTTGTTTGATGTCAAAATTATCCTGCCATATCATGTAGCATTATCGATATATGTCATCCATGGTGGAAAGACGATTGGAAGGGCAGTCGTCAACTAGGGTGCTTCTACATGTGTCATGTCCTTGTCTTGTTGGAAAGCTCTTGGATCTCCAGAGTTGGTTGCATCAAACACCCTACATATTGCTTTCGATGGAAGGTCATTTTGTCCACATGGTATCCTACCATCTTTTGAAATTAATTTGGCAAGGAAAGCTGTGTCTGTTGAGGTAGAGGTGATTGATGCACCTTTGGATTGTAACTTACTCTTGGGGAGAAGTTGGACTTACACCATGTCAGCTATTGCATTGGCCGTATTTCAGGTGGTAGTGTTTCCACACGAAGGGAAGTTGGTTATTGTAGAACAACTCAGTTTTACTTGAAAAGGCCGCATGGAGACTAACGAGTCCACCGTACCATTGGTTGATCAGGTTAAACCTGCTTTCTAGAGCTTAGGGGCTGGAATGTATGCATCATTGATGGGCACATTTGATATTCCAGCTCCGATTAATTATCTAGGTTCTACTAGTGTAGGGAAGTCTATAGCAACGGTTGTTGATAGAAAAGATCCTTGGGTTCTTCCTTCCCACCATGAACCTGTGTTGATGTAATTGTAACTTCAGAATGTATTCACTTATGTATCTTATGTATTGTACCCTGATGTTTATTTCAGGAAGTGTTTGTAATGTAATTGAGTCATGTCATGCCCTGATGTTCCTATCGAGAGTTTCTATAATGTAAACATGTCATGTCAAGTCATTTGGGGTAACCCTCCTATTGATCAAGGGTTAAACTCCTCGCAGTTCCAAGGCACTAGGGTTATTAGACTCTCCTAGAGAAGTCGGCCCTAGTAGGGTTTTGTCAAGTTGAGAATTAGTATAAATAGAGAGTGATCCTCTCTATTTATCACACACTCACTCACACTCCGTTGTAGCGCATAGCTAAGGAAGAAGAAGACACTAGGGCAAGGAAGAAAGAGGCTACTGCTGTCAGGAGATCATCTTACTGTTTTGGGGTTTTACTTTTGGTGCTGATTCTATCTCTGAGGAAGTTGCAGGGTTTTCTCCATTTATGGTTTCCCTGAGGAAAAAAACTGTGTTCATTGTCTCTTCTGTTTGATTGTTGTGCTTGTTATTCTCTTAGTTAAAAGATCCTAATATAATGCTAGCTTATTGTTAAAATCTAACATGTTATCAGAGATAACCTGAGAAGAAGACACTGTGCAGCTATGGGAACTAGGGATTCCTACTTTGTGGATCTCTCTCCACATATTTTCAGAAAAATAAGGTTGGACTAACTCTCCTCCCTAGGGCGCATCTTTCTGTCGAAGCAGAATCCAATTCTGAGCTTTTTTAGTTTTGGACCCAACACTACCACCAGAAATTAGGGCTTTCCACAGAAGTGGAATTTTTCAGTGAGTCTAGGCCTGGATTGATATCCTCCTCAAAATCAAAGTTTAGAGATCAAGATCAAAGCATTTGGTTGGACAAACTCTGGAAAAGCCAAACCCTAATCTGCTCTTGAACTAGCACTATAGAAATTCAACTCCAAATCCAAATCCAACATTTTGACCTGGTAAGATCTAAATATTTTGTATTTCCATTTGAGGTTCTCAGTTAAGATGTCTCATCATACCAAGCTTGATGAAAATCTTGAGGGAGCTGATAACTTTCGAGCTTGGAAGTATAGGATCTCCCTAGTCCTGGAAGAAAATGAGTTGGACTCCTATATCAATGAGGAGGCTCCAGTTCCAGAGGGAGATGAGGCTAAGGCCTTACACAAGAAGAAGTTGGTTATGGAAAAGAGGATTTTTGCCAATTCAATCAAGGATCACCTCATACCATAAGTGTCCTCCCTAAAGACACCTAAAGCTATGTTTGATTCCCTAACCAAATTGTTTGAAGGGAATAACATAAACTGGAAGATGACTCTAAGAAACCAACTGAAGAATGTAAAGATCTAGAATGCAAAGACCATCCAGTCTTACTTTACAAGGGTCTCTCAGATCAAGGAACAACTAGAAGTAGTGGGTGAAGAAGTGGAAAATGCAAAGATTGTAATGACCACCTTGAATGGTCTCCCTAGATCACGGGACTCCTTTATTCAAGGAATCTATGCTAGAAATAAGTTAGTCAAGTTCAACAAAATTTGGGAAGAATGCTCACAAGAAGAAGCTCGGATAGCAGCTCAAGAAGAAAAGATGGGAAGTGAAGATCAAGCTCTCACAGTTCAATCCAAGAAACCCAGAAGGGACCATCATCATCATCATTCTAAAGGTAAGCATTCTTCCTACAAGAAATCTCAACTCAGATGTTATACTTGTGACGAAACAGGGCACTTTGCCAGATATTTTCCTAGAAAAAAAGAAACTCTCACAAGAAGAAAAACAACAAGAGAAAACATCATGTTCATGCTGCAGAAGATGATGAACCTTCCTCAAAGAGAAACAAGCAAGAAAGTGATGATTCCTCAAGTGATGAAGAATATGTTTTGATTTCCGCGCTCACGGGAAACATCACACATGGAAGCAATGATTGGATTATAGAAAGTGGGGCTTCCAAACATATGATGAGATTCAAAGAGTATTTTGTAAGACTATCAGAACATGAATCACCTCACAAGGTGAAGCTCAGAGATGACTACCAGTATCCAATAAAAGGTAGTGGGTAATCCTCCTATAAGATAGACTCTGGAAATTCCATGAAGATGAAGGATGTATTGTTTGTACCAGGACTCAATAAGAACCTCCTCTCTATATTTGCATTAGATGAAAAAGGCATGAGGGTTGCATTTGTAGATGGCCAAGTTCTCATGTGGCCAAAAGGAAAGACCTTCGATGATGCAGTAGTGATTGGGGAAGAAGAGGGAGGTCTATACAAATTGAAGGGCCATCCAGAACAAGCCTTGGTCCATGACACAGTAGATCCAAATGAACTTTGGCATAGAAGGCTTGCACATGTGCATTACAGAGCACTACCACTTGCAAGCAAAGCTATTGAAGGTCTTCCAGAAATTCAAGCAAAACATGATGGAGTCTGCAAAGGATGTGCAAAAGGAAATAATACAAAGAAGACATTTCCAAGTAGCGAGAGCAAGGCAAAAGGAATCTTGGAAATCATCCACTCTGATGTATACAGACCAATGACATCAAGCTTACTAAGCGGGTATGTATACTATGTTTCTTTCATTGATGAATTTTCTATGAAGACATGGATTTACTTCATGAAGAACAAAGATGAATTTTTAGGAAGTTCAAGGAATTCAAAACCTTGATCGAGAATCACACTGAAAAGAAGATCAAGGCCTTTCGATTAGATAATCTCGAAGAATTCAATTCGAATGAATTCAAAGACCTATGCAAAGATTCAGGGATTAAGAGGGAGTTATCCACTCCATATAATCCACAACAGAATGGGATTGCAGAAAGGAAGAATAGAACTATCATGGAAGTTGCAAGAGCAATGCTTCATGATCAAGATCTTCCTATGCATCTATCGGAAGAAGCTGCTAGAACAATGGTGTATGTACAAAAACGTACTCCACACAGAGTACTCGAGAACAAGACACCTGAAGAAGTCTTTTTCGGCAAGAAACTAGAAGTCATCCATCTCAAAATATTCGGCTGTCTAGTGTACATACACATTCCAAAAGAGAAGAGGACAAAATTAGGTCCTTTAGGAAAGAAGGGTATTTTTGTTGGATACTCTAAAAGCTCAAAGGCATACAGAATATACTTCCCAGGATTCAAGAAGATCGACATCAGCAGGGATGTGGTATTTGATGAAGACTCAGCTTACAACAAATCCAGAAAGAGATCTACTGAAGAACCTGAAGAAGCAGAAGCACCCAGAATTCATGATACAACCATGAACAAAGAAACTCAAGAAGAAGATCAAGAATTTGAAGAAATTCAAGATCCTGTAGATCCACCTTAGGAGAAGAATCCTCATAAGAAGAAACCCGCTTGGGTATGAGAAGCTATCCAAGGTGCAGAAAGATATGGGGCTCCAAAAGAGAATCACAGAGAAAGAAAGAGGACCAGATATTGCTCTGGGTATGTAGCATTATTATGTGATTTCATCGATAAAGAACCTTCCAATTATGAAGAAGCGGTAGAACGGAAAGAATGGAATGATGATATGATCGAAGAGTATCAATCGATCATGAAGAATGATGTTTGGGATGTTGTTCCAAGATCAGAAAGGAAGTATGTTGTAACTTCTAAATGGATCTACAAGATCAAGCATGCTGTAGATGGTAGCATAGAAAAATATAAGGCAAGATTTGTTGCATGTGGCTTCTCCTAGAAAGAATGAATAGATTATGAAGAAAATTTTGCACCTGTAGCCAAATATAGTTCCATCAGATCAGTACTTGTTCTGGCCACAGTGATGAAATGGAAGACACACCAGATGGATGTCAATACTGCTTTCTTGAATGGTGTAGTAGAAGAGGAAGTGTATGTGGAGCAGCCACTTGGTTTTGAGACACATGACAGGGAGTCTCATGTATGTAGAGTGAAGAAAGCCCTGTACAGTTTGAAATAGGCACCCAGGACATGGTACGATAGAATTGACAACTTTCTATATAGTTTGGGCTTTACCAAGAGTAAAGCAGATTCCAACCTTTACTACAAGGTTGAAGATGGCAACCCAATGATGCTCCTACTGTATGTAGATGATCTGTTTGTAACATGTATGGATTAGTTGATTGCTGATATGAAGAGGAAGCTTGCTACCGAGTTCGAAATGAAGGAATTGGGTATGATGCATTATTTTCTAGGCATGGAGGTGTGGCATAATGCAGATGGAATTTCCCTAGGACAAGGGAAATATACGGTAGAGATCCTAAAGAGATTCGGGATGATGGACTGCAAGGCCATGATCACACCTATGTCATCAAACCTGAAGCTATTAAGTGATGCTTCCTTAGAAGCGGTTGATGCTATGATGTATCATCAGATGATTGGGTCCTTGATGTACCTGATGAACATGAGACCAGATATTTTCTTTGCTATTAACACGTTGAGCCAGTTCCTGACAGATCCAAGACGTGTTCACTTGATTGCTGTAAAGCATATTCTAAGGTACCTGAGGGGTACAGTTGATTATGGGCTCAAGTATGAGGTGATTCAGAAGATTAACCTGGAGGTTTATGTTGATTCAGATTGGGCAGACAGTGCCATCGATAGGAAGAGCACTTCAGGGTGTTGCTTCAGTATGGGATTAGGTGTGATCTCTTGGTTTAGCAGGAAGAAATCCTATGTGGCACTAAGTACAGTTGAAGCAGAGTATGTCACAGCTTATTCAACTAGTTGTGAGGTAGTATGGCTAAGGAAGCTACTGTCTGGTTTATTCAATCTCTAGTTGGATGCTACTTGTATATATTTTGACAACCAAAGTTGTGTGAAGTTGTTGGAGAACCCGGTGTTCCATGACAAGTCGAAGCATATCGAGATCAAGTATCACTATATCAGGGATATGGTGCAGAGGGGAGCAGTGAAGCTCTAGTATGTTGCGATGGACGAATAGATAGCTAATGTGTTGATGAAGCCATTAGCCAGAGTGAAGTTTCAGTACTTCAGGGAGAAGCTTGGTGTTCTCCAGATCGAGGTTCCTTCCAAGGGGAAGTGATGAGTCCGTGAGCCATTCTGACACGGTGAGAGGATTGGTTCCTTCCATGGCCAGATGTAAGGGTTGAGCCATTCTATCATGGTGAGAGGATTGGTTCCTTCCATGTCAAATGTGAGTGTTGAGCCATTCTAATGTGACTATAGGATTGGTTCCTACATGATCAGATATAAGGGCTGTTGCCATTCTTGGTCTAGGACTGAGGGTCGTTTGGATATAAATATAATATGTAGTTTTACATGATCAGATGTGAGTGCATGGCCATTTTGATGTGATTGAGGGATTGGTTCCCACTTAATCAGATATAAGTGCTGATGCCATTGTCTAGGAGAATGGAGGTACCTGGTCAGTTACCAGGAAAGCTCAGTATAGGACTGAGGGCCATTCTGATGTGACTATGGGATGTGTTCTCACATGATCATATATGAGTGCTAGGACATTCTAACAAGTCAAGGCCATATGTAAGGGTTGGGCCATTCTGACGAGTCAAGGTCAGATGTAAGGGTTGGGCCATTCTGACGAGTCAAGGTCAGATGTAAGGGCTGGGCCATTCTGACATGGTGAGAGGATGAGGTTCCTTCCATGGTCAGATGTAAGGGCTAGGCCATTCTGACATGGTGAGGGTATTAAGTTCCTCTCATGGTCAGATGTAAGTGCTGGGCGTGCCTTTCTAATGAGTCAAGGTCAGATGTAAGTGCTGGACGGGCCATTCTGACTTAGGGTTAGATATAAGCACTAAATAAGACCTACATGGAGGTTAGGCCTACACCCAGCATGAAAAAGGGTTGGCTCTGTAGAACTTCCTATGACGAGAAGAATCATGAGATAGCACCCGTGATGATCCAGTGATGATGATTCAGCAGTGATGATCCATATCTAGATGAATATGACTTGCAGATGAAGATGACTTGAAGATGACGAGGAGTTGAGGATGATCCAGATGATACATAGAACTTGTGCTGATAAATTGCATTGAGAAATACCTTCCTAGTTAAGACAGAGTGTTGATGTAATTGTAACTTTAGAATGTATTCACTTATGTATCTTATGTATTGTACCCAGATGTTTATTTCAAAAAGTGTTTGTAATGTAATTGAGTCATGTCATGCCCCAATGTTCCTATCGGAATTTTCTATAATGTAAACAAGTCATGTCAAGTCCTTGTGGGTAACCCTCCTATTGATCAAGGGTTAAAGTCCTTGCAGTTTCGGGGCACTAGGGTTATTAGACTCTCCTAGAGAAATCAGCCCTAGTAGGGTTTTGTCAAGTCAAGAATTGGTATAAATAGAGAGTGAGCCTCTCTATTTATCACACACTCACTCACACTTAGTTGTAGCGAATAGCTGAGGAAGAAGAAGACACTAGGGATGGGAAGAAAGAGGCTACCACTGTTGGGAGATCATCTTACTATTTTGGGGTTTTACTTTTGGTGATGATTCTATCTCTGAGGAAGTTGAGAGGTTTTCTGCATTTATGGTTTCCCCGAGGAAAAACACTGTGTTCATTGTATCTCGTGTTTGATTGTTGTGCTTGTTACTCTCTCAGCTAAAATATCCTAATATAATGCTAGCTTATTGTTAAAATATAACAACATGAAGTGCCCTTATCGACAACAGAAGTATCTTATCAAGATATTGTTCATACCGCTATTGATCCCATTCCAGTCCCTCTCACACTCTCAGAGGAATTGAAAGAAGCCTATCTACTTACTTGGGCAGAGAACTCTTTGCATTCCAAAGATTGCTTAGATATGGTTTTACCTTTGGATGAAGCCATTCTGGAAGCCATGTGTGGATGAGATAAGATCTACGAAGATCTTCACCATTGATCCTATTTTCTTCCAGAGTTAAGTAGGATCAAGAACCAGGAGTTCCATATGAGACTGGCATGTGATGTTGATACACCTATTAATCCCTTACCAAGGGAAGGAATATTTGCTAAGGGGAATATGGCAAAAATTTATGCTATGATTCCTATCAACATCTCTGCAAAACCAATCGTTGTGGAAAATGTACACATCGGTGCGAATTGCTCTTCGGAGGAGATTGTGATCTATACAGCCTTGTTTAAGGAATTCTGCGATGTATTTGTCTGGTCATATGAGGATATGCCAGGCATCGATCCATCAATATTCGAGCATGAAATATGAACTTAACCTGATGCTAGACTCGTTCGACAAAAGTTGAGACCTGTCAACCTGTGTAAAGCGGCCGCGGTTAAGGCTGAAGTTGAGAAATTGATGAAAGCCAGTTTCATTTACCCCATAGCTTTGACAGAATGGGTACCCAACCTCGTTCCCGTTGACAAAAAGTAAGGGAATATACACGTTTGTACTGACTTTAGAGATCTAAACAAAGCCTGTCCCAAGGACAACTACCCCACACTGTTTATAAATCAAATTATTGATGCTTGTGTGGGAAGTGAAGTCTTTTCGTTTATGGATGGTTTCTTCGGGTATAATCAAATACAAATTAAACCAGAAGACCAACATAAAATAGATTTTATTTGTCCTTGGGGTACCTTCATGTACAAGAAAATGCCCTTTGGATTGAAAAATGCAGGGGCAACCTTTCAGCGGGCAATGAATTTTTCCTTTCTTGACATTAAAGCCATTATCAAACCCTACCTTGAGGATCTTCCAGCACATTCTCATAAGAGGATCGATCACCCAGATCACTTGCATTTGATTTTTGAACAATGCAGATACTACAAAATTCGCTTGAATCCCCACAAGTGCGTTTTCTGTGTCGAGTCAGGGAGACTGCTCGGATTCATTGTTTCCAAAAAAGGCATTCAGATGGATCCTTTGAAAGTTGAGGCCATAGTAAATCTGCCTCCTCCTTGTTCTATCAGGCAGCTTCAAAGCCTGCAAGGAAAGCCCAATTTCCTTCGACATTTCATTGTAAATTATGCCAAGATTACTAAAGGTTTAATGCACCTGTTGTAACAGGACACCCCATTTGTATGGGATGAAATTGCACAACTTGCATTCGAGGCATTAAAAAAAGCTTTGTTGTTGACACCGTTATTGCACCCGCCAGATTACTCTCGGGATTTTATATTGTATCTGGCTGCATCTGAGTCGACTATAGGGGTAGTACTAGTCCAGGAGGATGATAAGCTCCAAGAGCATGTTGTTTACTATCTCAGTCGTGCTTTAGCTGACCCTGAACTTAGGTATTCCCATGTTGAGAAGTTGGCCTTGGCAGCTGTGTATGCTGTTCAGAGGTTGCATCACTACATCTTACTGAGGATCATGACAATAGTGGCATATGTTAATCCTTTCCAATATGTTTTTTCCCTGACGGATAGTTGGAGGCAAATTCAATAAATGGATAGTCATTCTTCAGGAGTTTGACTTAGATTTCCAATCCACCAAATCCAAGAAATCCTTAGTTTTTGCTGAGCTCATTGCATAATTTTCGGTAGAGGAAGATGTAGCCATTGAAGAAGACTCATTCCTAGATGAGCATATCTTTTTTATTTGCATCTATGATCCATGGTATGGAGATATACTTATCTATCTATAGAATTTGAAGTACCTTGCAGCCTTCTCACGGGAAGAACAACGTAAACTATGCGTACATGCCAAGAACTACCTCATTATTGGAGATACTTTATATCGTAGGGGGGTAGATTCCATTTTGCGTCGATGTCTTACCCATGAAGAAGCAGAGACTATACTAAATGATGCCCATAGTGGAGCATGTGGGGGTCATTTATCTGGGTTAGCAACGGCCCAGAAGATCTTACATGACAATTATTTCTGGCCCACGATCTTTAAAGATTGTGTGGAAGCCGTGAGGAGCTGTCATCCTTGTTAGCTTTACACTAGAAAGATGCGGTCGCATCCTGCTCCATTATTTCCCATCATCTCCGTGGGCCCCTTCACGAAGTGGGGGATAGATTACGTGACGTGCAACCCAGTCTCGACTGGGGGGCACAAACATATCATTGTTGCTGTAGATTATTTCTCGAAGTGGGTAGAGGCAATGCCCACGTTTAAAGCTATCAAGGAAACTGCAGATTTTTTCGTTTTCAACCAAATTATCACACGATTCGGTATCCCTAAAGAGATTGTCACTAACCATGGCATTCACTTCCAAAATAGTATGATGACTAAATTGACCACTATGCTAGGGTTTAGACAAGAGCATTCATCTTCGTTCTATCCTCAAGCAAACGGTCAGGTCGAGGCTGTAAATAAAACTTTGAAGACTATTCTCAAATGTACTATTAATGCATCCCATTCCAATAGGCACATCATGCTGTACCCTGCAGTTTGGGCATATCGAACCAATGTGAAAACTGCTATAGGGTTTTCTCCTTTCCAACTCGTTCACAAAGTGGAAGCAGTCACCTTGGTCGAATGTGAAATCCTGTCCTTAAAGATTACATTCATGTGTTACCTGATACGACTAAGCTGGAAGAATGTTTATTACATTTATAACATCTATATGAGCAGTGTAGAGATGCGTTGACAGCAAACGAAGCTCATAAAAATAGGATAAAAATCTAATACGATAAATCGGTTAAGCCTCGGATTTTTTCTAAAGGGGAGCTTGTCTTGCTCTGGGATCAAGACAAAGAACCCATGGAGGCAGGAAAATTCAGGTCTATGTGTTTAGGTCCTTATATCATGTCCAAGGTGTTGAAGAAAGGTGCATACGAATTGAAATATTTCGAAGGGAATAAGCTGCCTAAGCCAAGAAATGGGCTCTACTTGAAAATGTACTATGCTTAGGCTTAGCGCTTTTTCCTGTATTTTTATTGTATGTATTTTTATGTACAATAGTTCGTTGGTTTGTTTTTTATACCATCTGTTGGTTGTTACAGATGTCTTCCGAGTGGTTCATAGGTTTCGCTGATGGTTCCAGTCGCCACACTTGTAACCTGGGTTCAGCTGCATGGGTCATTTAATCGCCCTCATGATAGTTAGTTTCCTCTGGAGTCGCTTGCTTAGGTCCTTCTACCAATAATGTGGCCAAATATAGGGCTGTCATTGAGCTTTTATGGGATGCTTTGTCATGTGGTATCACTGAGCTAGAAGTCCAACTTGACTCTCAACTGGTGGTTTCCCATCTCAATCGAGCTTATCAGGTGCAGAACCCTATTTTACTACTTTAGTTATGCAAGTTAGGTTATTGGAAAGAAATTTTGAGTTTCTTACATTCAATCATATTCCAAGAAATCAAAATTCATTAACTGATGCATATGCTAATTATATCTTGGATTGGCACTTAACACATTTTGCATAAAAATATACAGCAGACACATTACAAAACCCATGTAAATAAAATCAGCAATATATATATATGTGTGTGTGTGTGTGTGTGTGTGTGTGTGTGTGTGAATATATGTCCATATAGATAGGCCGAGTTTCTACAGATCCAGTCATAATTGTATAATATACAAAAAATATACAAAAAATGGATCAAAGTCCATAAAATGCTCCTAAGTCTAAGCTTGACCACCCTGGTCCCCTTGATCATCTCGATCACCCTGCTCTCGGGCTTCTTTAGCCTCCTCGGCTACATCAGCCTCAACGACATCAATATGTACAAGTACTGCTCTAGCTACCCGCCTCATAAGGCGTATCTAGACAGGTGGTATACCAACTACTAGCTCCTTCATGGCGGTAGGGATATGCTCAATGCGTAATGTAGGTACTCTTTGGGTAAGCCTGGCCAACTTTCCCTCAAGAACCCTAATCAAACCCTGGTCCTCTCCCACCACAGGACGCACATACATGCATGGATGCCTAGCAGGGTGGAGTGGTTCAATATCTACATTTTAACATTTTAAAAGGATTAAAAAATATTATACATATGTATATATCTTTATAATTAAAATTCATAAAAATTTTAAAACTTGAAAACAAAAATACCTGACTCTCCCCATGCTCCTCCAGGAGAGAGGATAAGGTCGGTGTCACCTTGAAAATCTAGTCCAACATATGGAAATTGCTCCAATGCTGGTAACTATCGCTCCCACCAAAAGTAGAAGTCGTCGTCGTATATGCTCTGAACCGATCCACCACCTCCCTGCGGAGGAAGATCTCTCCCCACCCACTCAATCTAGGTTGACAGGGAGAACGAATTGGTAATGGTACTGCAGGACTTAAACCCGACACCCTCTCAAAGAAAAAGGCCACCAATATGCTAGAATAACCAAAAAAATTTCATTGGCCTCTTTTACAGTCAGAGAGTTGCTTCCTCATTATCAGGATTACTCCTGAACACCAGTCATATAGAGCTCCCTGTAGACAGTTCACTACAAGTCTCATTTGGTTTCGAGTTGCAAGGTGAAGTGATGATGACCCTGCAACCCTCACTATAGTACTCGCCAACACCTATAATGGCAAGCTGAGAATATGAATAATAGGGATGTAGCTACCCCTCTTTTTAGTGCTAAGGTCATAGTATATATCTATGTAGTTATGTACACTTAGAAGGTCACCGCCTCTGCCGGTACCTTCCAAGTTCACCGAAGCTCCCCGTCGTGATAAACTGGAGATAAAATAGACATCTTCCGAAGTAACCTCTAGAAACTCACCTTGAAGGTCAAACATACCAAGATCGTGATCCCAATAGTTTATTAAAAACTCTAGTAGGTGGACATTTGATCGCATAGGTGAGGTACAGAAGAATTTTAGTAACCCACTTTGCCGTAAAGCATTTACCGTGGGGGAATCTTGTAGAGCTTCTTGGTCCATGTCTTCATGTTCTCTCTCCCTCCACTCAAGCACCATATTTCAATCTGATAACAAGCCATTTATAAACCATTAAATTCATATAAAAATTTGTTTTTTTTGGCCCTACATAGCCTTTTTCCACCTCACGCTGTGTACGCGACTGTCCTTTGGACAAGTCGCGTACTGCACGCGACTTGCATTAGGGAAAATTGTGTACAGAACATGTGTACATGATTATTGACGTACCATCCCCGCGTACACAACGTGACTGTTTTAGGGATGGCGAAAAACATCCAAATTTTGCCAAAAATTGAAATTTGCTTGGATCAAATGAAAGAGCATGGAGTGTAGTTTTACCTGGCACTTGCGGTTTCGAGAATTGTCCACCGAGTTGTCCACACCGAGCAATCAAAGGTAGAGGTAAAACTTGTCTATTTTGAGTAAAAAATCAAATGGTGAGTTTTGATTTATACTATTGAACTATTTATAGAAATATTATTTTCAAAGTGGGTTTTTTCCCTATAGTTCATAATTTTTATATAAAATCAAACTAATACCACATATTTTTTCTTCAATTTGACAGGTCCATGGTCATTTAAAGTTGTTTTTTCGCTCATATAGGATGGTTTTTGGTCATTTCACATGCATTTTGTATTTACACCTAATCCATCTTAATCCTAGCATTAACACTTTGACCACGTACTATGGTATTTTTAACCATTAGTACCTCGTTTATGACATTGTTCTTCTGTGGATAGGAATTTCCTCACATGAGTATCCTCGTTTAGAACCCACTTATTGTATTTAGATACTCATGCTGCAGTTGTCATAGGTTCAGGGGAGTCTTCTTAACTATTTTTCACGCCAAATTGAGCGTCATTTTGGTCTCTTTTTACAAGCTATCCCTTTATAAGACTCCCCACCTTTATGGAGTTTCTTTAGGCCTAGGTCTAACTCCTCAAAATAGACTTGACTGCCGAGTGAACTTGTCCATTCAAGCTCATTAAGAATATGTGAATGGGAATCCACATTGGTGGTAGGTTATCTCTTTCTCGGACCATGTGGATTAATACGAGAAAGGATCACTCTCTTTTCTATGGAATTGAGAAGAGTATTCTCAGGTATAGGTTTATCGCTTTTCCAGACCCGAGGGACTAAATTTATGGAAAAGGAACACCCGGTATGAGCTCAATTTTCTCTTTTTCATGCTCTGGATGTAAACATGAAAAATATTCCGAGTGTACTTCATGTCTTTGTCATGCTCGTTAAACACCAAGAACAAAACATCGAGTTTATTGTTGTAAGCCCCATTTCTCGTACTCAAATGGATGTTTCTGAGTGATCTTGCTTTCCTTCACACTCGTAAAACTGAAGCTACATGCTGCTCTTGAAGGAACATTGGGTAGGTGGTAATTTAACCTTTTTCGGACCTCCTTGACTAAGTACGAAAATGGTTCACCTTTTCTTCTACTGGATTCAAGAGAGTTCTTCTGGGGTATGTTTTATGTTTTATACTTTTCGGCCTTCTATATCCTGATTCCATCATTGTCCTATCTGTTATTACTTGCATGTCCCTTCCTTTACCCAGTTCCTAGTCACTCTTGTGATCCGTTGGAGGATCTATTGCCTTCCTCATCACAGTATGTTTTCTCATCAGCATTTCCTGACGACGAAGACCTAAAGTTTTTGACGATAGTACCTCAGGATTCACTTTCATTATTGGTGAATTCCTTTGCTTCAGTTGTCAATTATCACCTATTGGTTGACAATCTATTGAATCCTTTCCATGTTCAACTTCAATAGAATCTATTCACATGGCCTGGATTGTACTGGTTTTTTGAGATTTTTGACAAAGACCTTAGGTTCATATCTATGGACTAAGTTGCGCAAGATGATGTTGTGATCATTTACACAGCTTCCAGATCTTTGAAGACTCATCATTATTGTATATTGTGGCTTCGATCCACCCTTGTAATATACGTGGTCTTGTACCCATATCATATGATGTACTCAAATATTGTAAAGGAGCAAGTGTTCCAGTATATTAAACATGGCATCCTCAGATATGACTTTGTATATGGCATTATTATGTATTTGTTTCAGGTACTTCCTCTGCTCCATTGGACTTTTGAGTTCTCCAAGATAATGATTATATTGTATTTTGGCCATTATTTCCCTTTGACCTCACACATTAGGGGGCATCTGTTATCAACCCAAAAGGCACTTCTCCATCCAAGAGCCGACATTCCTTATGTTGGTACACAAAAGGACATATTATGATTGAAGTTTGCCAAAACACTATAGATGGGCATGACTTGGGATTCCTTTACCCTTGAACTATCTTACTATATAATTTTTCTAAGTGTTGAGTTGCATACATGACTATCTCCATTGCAACTCGCGTACATACATGACTATCTCCATTGCAACTTGCGTACATCAGCGTACACGGGTTTCCTTTAAGCAACTCATGTGTCATACGTGGGTTGCCTATATCAATAGTCGCGTACATCTTAATTTGACCTTAAAAAATATAAAACATGATTAATGGAGATTAGTTGGACCCTAGTCATTAACTATCCCAACTGTTTCAACCACCCCAACCTTCGAAATCACTCTATTTCCCAAAGTATAAATAGAGGCTTTGGGGAGGGCATTAATCAATAAAGATTAGAGAGAGCAAAGTTATGCTGGTGGTATATCTTCAGAAGTCTTGGAGCAGTAGAACTCAGAGTCCTTTGGTTGCCGAGGAGTCCTTGTCTCAGAAGCTGGGTTATACTCTTATCTCATTCATTGATTGTTAATAAAGAGAATTCTTCTTCCAACATTGTGTTGAGTCTCTTTCATGTATCATGGTTAATGAATATATTTGATTATGTATTGGACATATTATTTATCTAACCTCTTATATATACATGCATGAGATAGTACTTGGAGAATTTGCTCTTTATAGGTGAAAGAGGCCCAGGATTGGATGATAAACCAAGTGAAGAGAAGAACCTCATAGACAGATCATGGAAGTTGGTAAATCGTTTCTGCACACTTGGAAGAGCAATAAAATGGAAGGTATGGCTTGAAGGAATCTGTAGCAATGAAGGGAATACTTCCTTTTGTTGGCTGGTGTAGGTATTGAGGAGGCCAAGCCAGATCTTGTGTCGGTGCCCATGGCTCTGTTGTTGATATCACTAGGTTAGAAATTCTACCTTTCCATTACCTTAGCAGCCTAGTAAGCCCAATTGTTAGTTGGTTTACTTGTGTCTTATTGTGTTTTGGATTGTTTCCTTGGACAGTCTGAGAAACCCAATTATAGGTTGGTTTGACTGTGTTTTGATGTGTGTTGAGTATTTGTAAGCTTGTTAGTCCCTAGTACCTTGTGGAAATCATGCCCATCTCGAGGGTGGCAGTGTGCTGAGAGATTGATGAAAAAAATAGCCTATGGTTGGGTGGAACGTTGCAATCACCTAGCTAGTTGCTGGACAACTCCATCATTAAGATAAGTATTCTCTGTTATTCTTTTTATGCATTGAAGTTGATTATGAATGAATATGATGAATTGATAAGGAATAATGCTTTCTATGAATGAAGTAGGATTCATCGTTGCATAAATATCCTTGTTATGCTTGTTTATGCCATGAATTTGTCTATGATTCACTATGTTCATGTTGGATGCTTGATGATTCACTATAGAGTTTTACCTGTGTATATTTCCCTGCATTTTACTTCTGCATTTTCCTTCTATGTTCAATGCATTTTGCTTAAGTCCTTGGAGTCTAGAAAAGCCTGTTTAAAGAGTCAGTTTACAACTAATTTAAGTGTTCCCACACCCTGGGATCCGTAGCAGAAGGTAGAATATGGGAGGCGGGAGAAAGAAGTTTTATCGAAGTAGAATGTGGGATTTTCGACTTCTGGGACCTGCCTGCGGAAGGCAGAAGGTGGAAGATGGAAATCAGGAGAAAAGATAAGGTAAAATGTGGTTTTTCAATTTCTGGGATCTTCCTATGAAAGGTAGGAAGCAGAAGAGGAAAAGTGCAGAGAAGTTCTAAGGAAAAGGTGAACTTTCCGAGTTTTGAAATTTGAGGTTGGAAAGTGGAAGTCGAAAGCGCAGAAAATTTCTAAGGCAAGGTTGATTTTCTGATTTTTGAAGTCCAAGGTTGGAAAGTAGAATTCACAACAACAAGAAAAGTTCTAAGGTAAAGTCAACTATTTGAGCTCCGAAGTCTGAGGTTGGAAATTGGAAGTCAAAAGTGTAGAGAAAGCTAAGGATGAAGGTTGAGTTTTTTTGTTTCCCGAGTTCCGCATTGGAGGGCGGAAAGGCAGAATATGGAAGGTGGAACCATGGATAAAGGCTTCCGTCATTTGATTAGTATTCTTATTTACAAGTTCTGGGTGGAATGATGGAAATTCAGAAGGTGAAAAATTGGCTAAAGGTTTTCATCGTTTGTTATTCTATCGATTTTCGAGTTCCAGGAGGAACGACGAAAAGGAGGAAGGCAGAAAGGTGGTAGCTGCTTCCGTCGATTGTTGATTTTTTTATTTCTGAGTTCCATGAGGAAGGAGAAAGGGCGAAAGGCAGAAGAGTGACTGAGTATCTCTGTCGCACATGGTGTTTCCAATTTCCAAGCTCCAGAAGTGGAAGGTGAAAAGCGAAAGTGCGGAGGGAAGAGTGCAAAAGGACAAAATAGTGCAGAAATGGAGTTTTCGATCACATAAGGGATCTGTGAAGGGAAGAAAGGCTGTTATAGTGATTTCCAATATTGAGATGAATATGGAAGAGTATGTTAACACCCATGCCCTATGTTCAGAAAGGAGAACAAGGTTCTCTAAGATTTTTTTTAATAATTCCATATTATGGGGTATGGGGACGTGACACAGAAGATGGTGTTGTAAGAGAAGATGCACAACACCAAGATGGCTAAGGGAGAAGGAGTGGTGCCTTATATCATGAGGCTCACACATATCAAGGATGAGCTTGGAGTTGTTGGCTCTAATACAGTGGATGAGGATCTAGTTAGGATAGCCCTCAATGGTTTCTCTAAGACATGGGACACCTTTGTCAAAGGTGTTGTGGCTAGGAAGAAGCTCCTTGATTTGAACAGACTATGGGACAAATTTGTGTAGGAGGAGACCCACATGGGTCGAGGATTAGGCTCATCTAGCAGTGCCCGATAGATTGTGAAAGAGGAGGCTCTAGCCCTTATATGGAAGAGAGAGGGTAAGAAAAGAGGAAGAAGGATGGTAAGAAGAATTTTGACGTGTCAAAGGTCAATTGTTTTATATGCCACAGGAAGGGACACTTTTTCGTCCCAGTGCCCAAACATGAACAAGAAGAGTAACACTCAGATGGTTTAATCTGTAGAGGTGGATAAGTTCAACAGAAACTTCGATGAGGAGTTTTTCTTGGTAGCTTGCATGGCAAGAATCACAAGGAGCAACATATGGTACATCGACAGTGGAGAATATGGTCACATGACTTGGCAGAAGAGATTCTTTAGAGACTTGCAGGAGGGTGGAACAGGGATTTGTGTTGAGCTGGGTGACGATGCACAGTATCAGGCATAGGAAGTTGGCATTCTTTCATTTTAGAGAGAGTCTGGAAAACCCCTTAGTTTTGAAGATGTGTTATATGTTCCAGGATTGACCAATAACCCCATATCAATATCCACTCTCGAGGACAAGAGATATCAGGTGAAGTTCTGAAATCATAGAGTATATACCAGGACTAAGGGGTCATATATGAGCTTTGATCGGGTGATTTGGAGAAGGAGCGAGAAAGTGTATATACTACACTTTGAGCCTGCAAAGGCTCTAGTCAGCAGTAGCATCAACACCCAGGGTGAGTTGTGGCATAGGAGGATGGAACACTTACACCATGGTGCATTGAAGCACTTGAGATAGGCTATAATTGGAGTTCATTAGGTACAATAGGAGAAGCATAACCAATGAAAGGGTTGTGCTTTGTAGAAGAGAATCAGGAATCCTTTCCCACAGAATGAGCACAAGTCTAAGGAGATCTTGGACTTATTGCATTCGGATGTATGCAGAATTATGAGTATCCATTTTTTTAGTGGTTATAGTTATTGCTTAACCTTCATTGATGACTATTCCATGAAGAACTGGATCTATTTGCTAAAGGCCAAGTCATAGGTCTTTGAGGGGTTTCGAGAGTTCAAAACTCTCACAAAGACCGAAACAGGAAAGAAGCTTCAGGTGTTGATGACAAACAACGAGGGTGAGTACACCTCCAATGAGTTCATGGATTATTGTTGGTAGAGGGGATCAAGAAGGAGCAAACTGTGCCCCATACCTCACAACACAATGGAGTTGTAGAGAGGAATAAAAAGACTATGGTAGGATTATCCAGGGCCATGCTATTTGATCAGGGATTACCACTATTCCTTTGGACCGAGGCATACAGGATTGCAGTTTACATTCAAAACAGGTGTCCCCACATAGATTTCAGGAGGAAGACACCCGAGGATGTCTTTATAGGAGCTAGGCCATATGTGAGTTTGGGAGTGTTTTCTATTTTCATGTTCATGCTAACACCAGGAAGAAGCTGGACCATTCTGAAGAAAATGGATTACTTGTTGGATATAGTGAGACTTCAAAGGAATACATAGTTTATGTTCCTTCTTGCAAGAGGATCATTGTGAGAAAGGATGTCTATTTTGATGAGGATAGGGACTTTCGGAGATCTATGGACTTACCAACAACAAAAAAACCAACATAGGACACAATGATAAAGTTGGAGGAGCAAGATGTATAGGTATAGGTACAAACACATGGAAGAGGTTTTGGTAGTTAGAAGAAGTCAGGTGGACAAGATCCTCCTATATTTGATGGGGAGGATGAACAAAAATAGGAGATGAACATCTGGAAGCCGTAATAGGTAGACACTAGGCCAAGGACTAAGTGGTTCAGGTCCACATTACAAGATTCCAGGCAGGTGGATCTTCCACAGATATATTTTAGACAGAGTGTACCACCAGAGAGACTTAGTTATATGGCACTGATGACAGAGTTTATTAACTCTGAACCTTCCATTTTCAAGGAGGTCGCACAAAATGAGGTGTGGTAGGAGGCCATGGTTGAGGAGTATGACTCAATCATGAAGAATTGTGTGTGGGAGGTTGTTTCGAGAGCTGAAGGAAAGATGGTGGTAGGATCCAGGTGGATCTACAAGGTGAAGCATGCAACATAAGGAAGCATGGATAAGGAGTTTTCACAGAAGGAGGGTATTGACTATGAGGAGACCTTCTCCCCTGTAGCCAGGTATTCTTCTATTCATACCATTATCTCTTTAGCAACAAATATGGGTTGGCAATTCCATCAGATGGATGTCAAGACTGCCTTCTTTAATAGAGTGATAGAGGATGAGGTATATATTGAGCACCCAGAGGGGTTTGATGTGGAGAACATGGAGACACATGTATGCAGGATGCATAGAGATCTTTAGGGGCTCAAGAAGGCACCTTGAGAATGGTACTCAAGGATAGACAACTATCTACGGTAGATGGGATTTCAGCAGAGTGAGGCTTCCCACAACCTGCACTTCTTGACAGGTGAGGTGCTCTCATACTGGTCCTACATGTGGATGATCTCTTTCTTATAGGAGATGAGAGGATTATTGGAGACTACAATTCCAACCTCGTAGTGTATTTTGACATGAAACACCTTCATTTGATGCATTGCTTTCTAGTCTTGGAGGTTTTGCAGAGAAATTGATGCTTCTTCATTGTATAGGGGAAGTATTCCTTATATATCTTGAAGAGATTCAAGATGGAAGATTGTAATACTATGGCCATACCTCTAGTTTCCAACTGGAGGAGGATTGATGCATCATGGTCATACAAATTTGATCTTACCTTGTATCATTAGCTTATCAGATCACTTATGTATATAGTCAACACATGACTAGACATCATCCTTGCATTCAACTCTCTAAGTCAGTTCATGGTGGACCCTCAGAGAGTGCATTGGATGACTGCGAATCACATGCTTCACTACATTAGAGGTATACTGGAGTATGGATTGGTTTATGAGCACAAGGGGAGTGTACAACTAGCAGGTTTCACAGATGCTGACTAGGAAGGATGTGTAGAGGACATGAAGAGTACTTAAGGTTGATATTTTAGCATTGGATCACGGGTTGTCTCTTGGTTCAACCGAAATAAAAATCCATTTGCATTGAGTGAAAAAGGCTAAGTACATGGTAGCCAACATGGTTTCTTGTGTTGTCAGGAATATTGCACCTTTTGTGGACAAAAGTTGTTCCTCTGGTCTGAATGGTTCAGATCTAGAACAAATAAATGAATGACAAAGGGTGAAAACCTTCCCTGAATGTTGTAAACACTTATACTAATGCTTTGATGATGAACCTGTGTACCTACAGAACATGTCAAACAAATAAGAACATCAAAGCTACTAGAACATTATTTACACATCCATACTAGTGACTAAGGAATCCAGTAACATATACATGCAAGATTAGTACAATAGATATGTGGGACGGAAATTAGCTTTGCATTAAGAAATCAATGAAGAAGCTTACAACCATTGCCTCAGTGTTGAAAAACTCCTCCATAAGAAAAACACCTCATCTCCAATAGCTCCAACTTGCTCTCTTGTGCTCTCCAATGGATTGGGATAGGTAGTCAATTCAACAGCATAACATTACCATTCGGTTCTCTCCCCCTTAACCATGGATGTGAGCTTGTATTTATAAGACTCAAATAGATAGGTATGGTTGAGAGAATTGTGGGTGAGGTGGCTATAAGATCCTACCAAGAGGGATATCGACTCCAACCAACCCATATTGATAGGGATAAGGGAGGACACGAGGCTCATGTTCTAGAAATCTCGAGAATCCTCTTTTTTTCCAATTTTACCAAGGGTACTGCTTATGTAAGAACCTTTATGATAGAGCGGTATATGTAAGAACCAATTCAAGAACAAAGCGCATACGTGGTGGTACCACTTCTCTATAATAGGACTCAGGCGATACCGAACAAGGTACTGCTCATCAGCTAAAGGGAAAAAGCGGTGCTAGGGTTTTTCATGAAGAATTGACATCAAGAGCATGTTTCCAATCCAAGTTTGGGATTTATGGCAAACACAGGTGTTATGGATCTCATCACATGTTGGTGATAGGATTTGGGTATAATAGAATGCCCCCCAAAACATGAGGCTTAGAGGGATACGATAAGCGAGAGCTTTGAGAGAAAAAGTTGTCACTTCGAGATAAGAGTCAACTTGATCGGAGAGTGTCATCGAGTAGGCATCTGCAATACATCAATACTTTTGACTCATAGACAAATGTAGCCAACTCATGGCTGCAGACCAATACAAGGCATATCCATGAGAGGAATAAACAACCATGGCTACTAGAATACAATGTAGATCCATGTGATAGAGGACTCAAACTTGGACATAGCAACCAGACATACAACGTAGATCTATGTCATACAGATGCAAATTTGAACATAGCCACAACCATACAAATGTGGATCCATGCTTGATATACAAAAATCCATCGCAACCTAGGGAAAGCAATGAGTGCTAAACAAGTACCCAGGGTCTTCGTCTCGTTTTCCACAAAGTACGATTCTATCCATGTGATTACAATGTTCTGATGTCAAACATGGTAGAAATCACTTGATTTCCAACCAATGATGTGAACCGTTAACAAGTGCGAGGGAGATCACCATTGATGTCAATGATTCCCAAGGTACCCTAGTACAATCTACTGAGTGTGAATAGATGTCTTGATGTCAAACACCCAGTCAATTCTATTGATCAAAGGTCAATGGTGTGAACCTATGTCAAGAGCGAGAGAATCTGTCATTGAGGCATATAGATCTCATGGTACTAAATTTGTTTCTAAGACTATTTCCTAGATGATGAGTTGGCGTTGAAAAGAATAGTCTCTTCGAAGGAGGGCCATGATGAATCCCACATCGACAACATGAAACTCGAAAAAAAGTCCTAGAATAATGTGAATGAGGTAACCATAATACCAACTCAAAAGTACTGACATAGAGACTGTTTTGACTACAGAGGTAAAAATTTTCAACTTCCCTTTGAACATCGGGCGGTACGACAAAAGACTTGGCATCATGACTAGACCAGACAAACACATAGTGCAACGGTGCACAATGCATTCTTTTAAAAGATTCAAAGGAGTGACATGACTCATGAAAGTGGATCATCATGGAAATTAGTTGAATACCCAATTGACTGAAATTATATGCAGACAACTGCCATGTTCAAAGGTAACGACAAACTGCCATTTGTTTGCAAAATAATTCCCTTCCCTTAATTTCCCCATCATGGTTGATGAGTGCCTCTTTTCATTTTTACAAGTTCAAAGAGGGTAACAAACACTCGTTGAGCTCATCAAGTGATGAGTCCAAACTCATATGTTTTATGAACCTGAGAGAGGAGGGGTTCATTCCCAAAAGAGGGTCTCTCAGTATCGTTCACGTTTAGAGAATCTGAATGACCACGGAAGAAGACTCTACAGGGTCCTTTTTCGTATGATTTAGTCTCTAGGGCCCGAAAAAGTATAAAATAATACCCAAGAGAACTCTTCCAGTCATGATTGGCGGGAGTCTTCATCTGAACCGAAAAAGAGATAACCTACCGTCGGAGAGATGGCTCTTCAAATACTTTTACGAGTATGAAGAAGACAAGTACTCGACTATATTTTCACATTTTAAGAGTCCGAAAAGAGCTTAAAGAGGACTCTATTAACATTTTTCATGTTTGAATCTAGAGAACGAAAAAGTAATAAACTAAGCTCAAACCACTTTTCATGTTTTAACTAGAGCATGAAAAATGAAAAGTAAGCTCAACACCATCTTACTGTTTTTAACAAGCTCGAAGATCAGTTGAAAGAATGCTCAAAGATTGGGTTCATTTTTACGCAAGCTCAAAACCAATGGGTAAACTATGCTTGAAAAATCCCATTAACATGATATACAGAGGTTGGAATCTTGTCCCCAGCATGATTGCTAGCGAAACTTACCCCTAGCATGGTTTCTAGGGGCTCAACATGCCCCCCAAGCTTCGTTTCATTTGTCGATTCTTCTTCCATACCCAACCTAAAAAACCTAGTTACTAATGTGAAAATGTTCACTAGGGGGGTAGGAAGAATGAGAATCAGGCAGGTGAAAAGAAGGTTCAAGTTCTAACACTAAAGGGAAGACTCGACTCAAGGGAATGGGATCTGTTTCATTTTTACACAAGCTTGAAATAGAAGGTAACTATGCTTGGAACATGGTTTCATTTTTATGCAAGCTTGAAACCAAAAGGTAAACTATGATTAAGGAATCCTACTTCCTTTTTTAACGAGCTTGAAATAGAAAATGAACTATGCTCAGGAATGATTTCATTTTTATGCAAGCTTGAAACCAAAAGGTAAACTATGCTTGAGGAGACCCATTTCATTTTTTAACGAGCTTGACATAGAATGGGAACTTTGTTCATAAGGATCTGTTTCATTTTTTAACGAGCTTGACACAGAATGGGAACTATGCTCACAAACCTACTCCTACTCAACATGATATCTAGAGGTTGGTAGGTTTCCCCCATTACATAAAATCTAGTGGCGTAGCTCCATTATGATGTCCATAGACTAGAGCCATGCCCCCCATTTTACCTATGATGGGAAGAAGCTCACTAGAAGAAGGGGAAGGAACCACAAGAACATGCGGCACATTCAGGGCAGTCTGATTACTAGGAGTGATGTGATAGTCATGTGTAACAAAAGAAAGATGATTAATGGTCACAATCTTCCCATCATGGGGAAAATGCATAACTCTAAAGAGTGTGGACACAATAGCCTTCATGGCATAAACATAATCATGTCCAAGGAGTCACGATTAAAATCTAAAGAACCTTGGACTACCATAACATCAATACAAACAGTTTTCCATCCTAATGTAATAGACAAATAAGGAAGGGTCCCTAAAGGTGCAGTAGGTCTTCGATTAAAATCCAGTATCTGATCGATGGATGGCACAAGCTGAGGTGAACCTAAAGCTTGCCAAGCAGTCGAGGATAGAATACTAACATAAGCCCCTTCGTCAACAATAGTGCGAAGAATCCGCCTAGCAGTAACATTCACAACCATATAGAAAGGAACACTCGAATGAAGATGAGACTCTGTTAGGTTACTCCAGTAAAAATAAATAACCTCATTACTTGGAGAGGGTTCTGTTGAAACAGACAAAATTTCCTCTTGTCGAGAACAATCAGAACAAAGCATAAAAACTTCAGTCGGTTTCAGTTCATTCTTTATTGGAAGAGAAGAACAAGACGAAGATTTGGTCAAAGAGACTACTTTAGTCTTAACACTCTCTGATGAAAGAGCAAGATCGGGTGGAAATGACATCGACTCAACCACTTCACTCTCCAAAGGAAGAGTGGGATCAATTATAGATGAAACTAAATTGATCACTTGGTCAACCAGTGAGGAATCAAGGGATAAATTACTATCAATAGTTGGAGTCACTTGTTGATGATCAGTAATATTTTCCAACCAACGCGAAGCTTCATCCATGCTTGGACAAACAAAAGTACAATGCATAGCCTTTCATATCAAACAAGAAGACAAGACTTTACCCTTACGACCTTTTACCAATGGGTCACTAGTTGAGGGAGTATCATCAACATGATGATCAGAGGTTGATGACACAGATGGTTTGGACCTTTTAGAACACTCTTCTTGTACACGGGAGAGACCGGGACACTCCTTAAGAAGGTGGCCCCCCTTGCAAATATTACAAGGGAACTTGGGTTTTTTGGGTGTTCTCTTAGAACGAGCACCATCAAGAGAAGATGGTTGCTGCCTTTTCTCTTTCTTATCCTTATTTTTCTTATCCTTTCCTTTCTTCTTCTTCTTATCCATCTTACTACTAACCATAGAGCTTTGGTCAAGCAAAGAAGAAGAAAGGTATGAAGTTACAACCAACAGAGAAGGAATAGGATTAGGTTCAGGTCGATCCTCTCTGAGAGGAGAGGTGACATTTGAGACATTAGGTGTAACAAGAATTACCAGATTAAATAGCCAGACTGGTAATCCTATAGTTAATCCAAGAAGATTTAGAGTGGCAATAAAGGGAGGACCAATACCTTCACTTGGAGGGAATACAAAAGGTACACCTTGGAAAGGGATCTCTTGATTGGTAGTCCCAGATGGGGATTCCATCTCTAAAATCTCTAAAAACCCCCTAACTACCATGCACAAGAAAGTACTACTCAAACTAAAAGCAACAAGAAAACATGTGAAAGGAGTGGATAAGAGTCATGAACCTCACAAGACAAGCCAAAAGGATAACTCAGATGGTTTGAGAATTCCTAAAAGGGTCTCCTGATATATGCAAGGTATGTGGGAGCTCAAATCGGTAGTAGTGCTGTCTAATGCACAACCGTTCACAAAGGGACTTCCGATATACAATCAAGTATGTGAAGTACCTTTCTATATACCTTAAGGGTACGTGAAAGGCCGCTCGATATACCAGTGGTACGTGGAAGAACCGCACGAGTCCCAAGTTGTAGTGCGGACAAGTAATGACAGCTCCTACGTTTTACGATGCTTGAACACGTCACTAAATTATCACTCAAATTACTAAAAGTTTTTAACCTAGTACTGCCATTAATTTTATCTTGTGTGTTTAGGTGGAACCATGGAGTGAAAACTTGAATTTAAAGAAGATGCACACTGATCTATATGATAATGCAAGTTTTCCTCTTCAATGAAATTCTACCTAAGAGAGGGAGAGAGATTTACTTTTCTTCCAAAAAATGCACACCCAAATGCAAATGCAATTCTATCTTTTCAAATGAAAAGGGAAATATCAATGCACCCCAACAATCTTCAAGGAAAATAAAAAAGATATCTAGAGAACATCAAACATAAATAAACCAAAAATGTTTCCTATCTTTTCATGCTTGAAAAATATGCATATAAACTTAATGGAAAGATGATTTCACTAACGTTTCCAAACAAAACTAACTCTAATGCACGTTAAGCTGAAAACAAATATTTCTTCTTAATGAAAGTAAGATTTAGAATTTTGAACAATCATGCACAAAACAAGAAAAAAATCGTTCAGCAATGCTTTTGAATAAAGCAAAGGAGAGAGAAAACTAAAACTTCTCTTTGAAACAGACAAGGAAACGAAGAACCAATCTTCCCTACCAAGCACTGAAAAATCAGCATGCAAAAGGAAACAAGAATCGCCCCAAGCAAAGAAAGACTCAAAACAACATGGATCAATCACGCATTCCAAGTCCAAAACAAACCAAATCATACACAAGAAAATGATATGCATATTTCCAATTCCAATGAATAATATCTACAGAAAAGAGCAAGAGGTTTCAAGCAAAGAAAATAATGTAAAATCCAATGCAAGAAACTTATAAAATCTCTTTGAATGTAGAGGGAATAAAACAATCAAAGCGACTACAAAATATACAATTCGTGGTCCCTCCCAGCCATGAGGGAGCATTTTTTTTTAAAATACACTTCATTTTCATCAAAAAGTAATCCAAAAACACATAGATATCAAAATACGAATTCTGGAACAGGGCCTACTTGGCACAGCGCTGGAGGGGTCTTTGATAGAGCGGTTCTGGGTGAGCACTGGTTCTAGATTTTGGCACCGCCTATTGCTAACAGGGTTCAGGCGGTGGCACCACTTATTTCCTACATCACACACGTGGTTCCCTGAATAAATCCAAAACACAAAGAGAACAAGAATTCAAGTCAGAAATTGCTCAAATCAAGATAAATACTAATGAATTGACAGTAAAACAGAGCATATAAAGTCAAAATAATTCATATATGAATAGATCCTGAAAGTTTTAAACCAAACTTCACTAAGATAGATGGCAGATCAAACTGGAATATCATGTTTTATCTTGCGCTTTGGGCATATCGAACGAATTTTAAGACTGCCACAGGGTTTTCACCCTTCTAGCTCGTTCATGGGGTGAAAGCAGTCACAACGGTGGAATGTGAGATACCATTCCTAAAGATTGCAATTCACGTGATACCCAATACTTCTGATATAAAGGAACATTTGTTGCATCTAGAGCATCTAGATGAATATCGCAGATATGCGTTTTCAATGAATGAAGCACATAAACAACGGGTAAAGAATCAATACGACAAAGCCATTAAAATTAGGGTTTTCTTCAAAGGAGAACTTGTCTTGGTCTA
The DNA here is from genome assembly GCA_001517045.1 of Pseudotsuga menziesii. NCBI lineage: Eukaryota > Viridiplantae > Streptophyta > Pinopsida > Pinales > Pinaceae > Pseudotsuga > Pseudotsuga menziesii. Next base: position 37,681 of record LPNX010650080.1, read on the forward strand.
CGACTAGGATAAGGAACCCATGGGGGAAGGTAAGTTCAAATCTATTTGGTTAGGCCCATACATTATGTCCAAGGTCCTAAAGAAGGGTGCATACGAGTTAGTTGATTATGATGGTAACAAGCTTCTTGAGCTCTGAAATGGGTTCTATCTAAAGAAGTTTTACACTTAGGCATTATGTTTTTTCTTGTATTATAATTGTATAATTTTGTAAATGGTCATTCATGGTTATTGTTTCTTATGTAGTTTGGTGTTGTTTCAGATGTCTTTGGAGTGGTTTGTAGGGTTCACTGATGGCACAAGCCATCACACTTGCAACCTAGATTCAATTGCTTGGGTCATTTATGCACCCACAAGACAACTAGTTTCCTTAGGAGGCGCTTGTTTAGGTCCTGCAAGTAACAATGTAACCGAGTACAATGTTGTTATTGAGCTTCTTTGAGATGCTATATCGCATGGCATCACTTACCTGGAAGTAAAAATTGACCCTTAGTTAGTGGTTTCTCAACTCAATGGATTCTATCAGGTGAGACACCCTACTCTATTATGTTAGTTTTTGAGGATTACGTTGCTTGAAATAAATTTTGAGCATATTATGTATCAACAAATTCCAAGAAATCAAACATAACTACTGACGCATATGTTAATTACATACTAGACTAGAATTTTTCACACATTGTAAAAATAACACATATATGCATAGAAACACGTGTAA
>LPNX010650080.1:40102-169345 GCA_001517045.1 Pseudotsuga menziesii
GTTAAAATATCCACTCTACAGGATATCCAAGAACTCAACATCATTATTTGTCCATTACTGTAAAGGCGATGTACTAGAAGATTTTCCTAGACTTGTCGATTTCACCGTGATGTTGAACGTAAATGACGAACAAAGAGGAGCACTAAGCAAGCTACAACACTTTGTAGGAAATCGAATGAGTAGAGATATAATTTCTGGAGCAGTCTGCATACATCCTTCACTTGAATGATGTTAGTTCTTGGCAATCCTAACATCATTCAAGTGAAGGGTGTACGCACACTGCTGCAATATCATGATTCGACCATGAGGTGCTTAGTTGACTGGAAATTGGGTTAGGTAATACTTTTCCATTAATGGACAATCATGAATCTTATGGTTTATGCTTTGGGTCTTGAAGCAAGTACTAGGTATTTTGATGTCCTCTATTTTTTATTTGAACATTTTATGTCAATTTTCATTGTGTCTGATTTTGTTTTGTCCCTCTTACAATTGACACGATAAGATGACCTTTGTGGTTTAGATAGTTGGTTAGCTTTAGAATCAACAAATATTACATACTGATATAAATGTATTTAAACCATTCTTTTCATTCCTGAACGTGCCAAGTACCAGTTATGGAAATGTTCGCTCTTCACCACCACGGATTATATATATATACATATGGTTGTTGTAGGTTACCGCTGGGAAATATGCCTCTGAAGTGTTGGCTTATGCACTTCAAAGTAGCATAGAGGTTAAAACATCCACTCTATAGGATCTCCAAGAACTCAACATCATTATTTTTCCATTACTGTAAAGGAATTGTACTGGAAGATTTGCGAGGACTTGTTGATTTCATGGAGAAGTTGAAAGTAACAGAGGGGAGACTAAGCAAGCTACAACACTTTGATGTGCACGAAAAGTGTTGTAGCTTGCTTAGTGCTCCTCTTTGTTTCTCATTTAGGTTCAACTAAACAGTAAAATCAACAAGTACAGGCAAATATTCTAGTACATCTCCTTTATAGTAATGGAAAAATAATGATGTTAGTTCTCTGGAGATCCTGTAGAGTGGATGTAAATGTTGGCTCAAACTCATACACAAGTTTGCATTAGTGCCCAACCAAGGTGGTCTATTAGAGTCCAAGCATTAGCATATTCAATGGCTTTCCCTCATGTTGGTAATCCAAGCATTAGCATATTCAATGGCTTTCTCAAAGCCTATTTTTCCATTGTTCGTCACTTTTCATGGGGCTATTCATGCCCATAATTGCCTTTTAACCCTCCAATTTGGCCTAGATTTAGAGATACGCATGTCCAGTGATGGATAAGTGCATAAGGGTGCCCAAGATGGTGAAATAGGGTTGCTTCAAACCCTTTTCTACTGCCAAATAGGTTTGTTTGTGCCTAGAATTCATGTGGATGTTGCTATAAGGCATATGAACGAGATTTTAGGGTTTCTTTCACCCACAAATTTCTCATTTTCACAGCCAGAATTACAAAGACCGCCTCCTATTGCCATTGATCATCATCTTTTATTGCTGCAATGTGCCCAAATCTGAAAGTTGGCCTAATTATAGCTGATTTGAGATGCTTTACTATTTGTTGTGACCTTCAGAATGCTCCCAAAGTGCTCAGATTTGTCCCTTTGATGCTCATACTTGATTCTAGAGTTGTTTATGCCCATAGGACTTCCCAACATTTCTCCTAGCGTGACATTGAAAATACCAAGTTTATTCTGGAAGCCCTAAATAGGGTGAATTCACCTTGGTGTATTGGTTTATTGTTAGAGGAAAGCCTTCTCTCATTATTTGAGGAACATTCACCCTTGGAGACACATGCATAAGGGCAATGTTCAGCCCTACCAGAGGAGAAAGTGATCATTTGAAGAATTCTTACACTATTTTATACACCATTTCATGAGAGATATTACATGCTTGGAGGTTACTCATTGAGCTGGTCCACTTGGAAGGTTGTTCACATGGTTCATGCCCTATTTTGTGAAGAACATTTTTGTATTTGGGGGCTACTTTATAGATTGACTATTGTGCACATGGGTGGCATCTAAGGCCTATAAAGCAAGTTGAGTTTTACTCCAAATAGTGTTATGATGTATATAAATCCTACAAAGCTAATTGACTCGACAATGAAGAAGGTTTAGAGTCTCGATGTTTATATTTCTAGGTTATTTCTACGTTGATTTTTTTTTGAATTGAAGTGTCATGTGTGTGACCTATGCATTTCCACATTCACTTGGTCAATTTAGTATGGATTGGGACGAATTGACCATTTTTTTACCGATCCATTCAGTCATACCCTTATTTGCTTGGTTCGGTACCAAACTTGTCACTCCAATCATTTCAAAGGCCGAGTCAGCTCAGTTAGGGGTTAACTCGGTTGACTCGGCCGCCACCTCAGTAGAAAAAAACTTGATTAAATATCCAACTATTATTGTTGAAAAGAGGGTAGGCCAGTAAAAGGAAAAGTCAATGTTAGGAAAAGGAAATTCAAGCAATAAGTGAGAATGGAGAATTATATGTAACTAAAAGAGGGGCATACATAAGAATTCTTAAGGCATACATTAGAATTTTTTCCAATTTCTAGTGTACTGTTGTAGGAATGCCACTATGCAAATAAGGCATTGACTTGATAGTCACAATCCCATTAGTATCATAAATTATGGGAGAGATCAGAAAAACATCCCTACACAAATATTAACCAATAAGTATGGTTTTGGTGTTTCATTTGGAGAATAAAATCCTATAACAATAGTTGTTATTATGACTCTTAAAGGGTCCTAGATGAGATGTGTGCACTTTTAGGCAGTTCAACTTTCAAGCAAAATAAGCCATAAACAACAAGTATGTGCACCCTAGAAAACATGGAAACGATCATAAAACATATTAGGTAAAATGGATAATCATCTACAACATCACAACATCATTCATGGGAAAACTAAAAACCACTTAAAGGATATATGTTCTTTGAAGGAGATAGTCCATTAAAGGATAACCTACAGGTTTTGTACATACATATATTGTCATAATTTGTAGTGTTATATGTGATGCATATGCATAACATATCGTCTCAAGCTTGACAATGTTGAAATTCCAAAGTACAATGGCCACAAGCATACATATGAAGCTTATGAAGCCTACCCAATTCATGTTAGCAAAAGGCAATGCAAGCAATAAGTTAGAATTGAGACTTGTATGTAACTAAAAGAGGGGCATACCTTATAATTTTTAGGGCTACCAAATGCCCACACCTATTAACCAAACTCATTCTTGACAAGCTTTTTCTTTAACAAGTTTTTGGCTTACAAGTCTTTCCAAGTTTTTTTTTCTTATAAGTCTTTCCATGTTTTTTTGCTGGTATTTTGCTATGCTTATGCCAAATTTTTGTTTGGCCATGGTGCAGGTATAACCAAACAGGTGTTTTTCAGACCTATCTTCCTCCAGCGAAGGGAGTTTGGGAAGGCTAGAGGAAAGTGAGACATCCAGTAGGTCTACACGGGCTAGATCAACTAGATGTCAAAAGATCAAAAGAAAATTCGACAAACGCATGAATTTTTTTCTCCAAGGGGGGGAGTCATGTTCCTATGATGATGAGACAGTGGGAGACATTAAAGTACCCTTAAGGTACGAACACCTAGTCAAACAATGGATGCCTAGTGATCTTCCCAAAGTAAACATTGGTTTTTTTGTGAATGAGAGGATATATAGAATTGCACCATCATCATTGCATGGATTGGGGTTGTTTTGCATGGATGGCATAAAGGTTGGATACGGTAGATGTACAAAATTGATTGAGTATGTTGGACCTTGTTACAACTACAGTGATTGGATCCGCCTGGTCCAATATACACGAAGTATGCATAGATATGGGTTGTCAGCAAATTATATACAACTGAAAGACAAAGCTCAAAATAAAGGAGCAATGATGTACATGGACGAAAGGCCAAAAAAAACCGATAATATTGTGGGGTTTATAAATAGTACACAACCAGGGCCTACATTAAAGCAACCCAACTGCATATTCGAGTCCCGTGAAGGAAACTGTGTCTTTGTATGTGCAATTAAATCAATAGCTGCTGGCGAAGAACTGCTTATTGATTACAATTTGAATCATTTAGATACAAACAATGTTAACCACCCTTTTATTAATTATTTTTGTTAGCATATAATTGAAATGATCTACTTTTCATGTTTCCTTATGTAACTTTTAGTATGTTTTTTATGCAAGTTTCTCTCAGGGGCACCTCCATCTCCATAGATGTTTGTTGACCCGAGTCAAGGCAACATGTATACATTGATATTGCCAATGTAATATTAAATTTAGGATGGACATACAGATACGTTGTTATGTATTTTCATTAGTATATTAGGTTCGTTTATATAATATTATCTATTTTCCATGCATAGTGTTGATCAAGGAAGCCAACCGGCTATTGATCAGCTGACTACAACATCAAGGCAACAGCCAAACATGAATGTAATTCTCCATTTCAAATACTTTAAAATCGTAAACATGTATACCGTGACACATTATGTTTTTTTTATGTATTCTTTCATTTTTATGGTTGCGTTCATGATGGTAATGTTGTCTACCTTTTTTGTAGATTGACTGAGAAAATTCCCCAGCTGTTGATCAGACGACTGGAGCCTCGAGGCAACCAGTAAACCTAAATTTAATTCCACATTCTAAATACTTAAAAAATGAACACATATAAAACATGTAGCATAGTGTTTAGTTTTGTTCTGTATTTGTTAGCTTTTACATATTGCATTCATTGTGATAATGTTCTCTACATTTTTTGCAGGTGGCTGATCGAGGTAAATCCCCATCTGTTGATTAGACCATGCCCTTGTCTAGGCATCAGGTAATCCTAGATGTAATGCCTAATATAATTATTTGCGCACACTATATTGTCAAAGACAAGCAATTTTTTATATATTTCAATTGCAGACAGGGGATTCCATTTATCAAACAGTGTCTCAAAACTCTTTACAGAATGAGGTCTCTCGGTTGATGAGAGATAGTGAAATTAGAGAGTCTGTAGACCCGTTGAGGGTGCTACAAAGGACAAGGGAAATACAAAATGAGGAACTAATTCGTCTAACATTGGAAGTTCCACTAATAGAAGGGCTCGAACAAAGGATTCAATTGTTGTTACATCAATGTAAACAAGTGGACGTAAGTTATCGAGTAAAAATGTAAATTCATTTATAAAAACTTTATAATATTTTATTTTATATGTTGTTGAACTTATAATACAATGGCTTGAATTTACAGCGTGCTATGGAGATTATCAGTGGTGGTCAAGGAAATTTTGGTCCCAATGACCAAACCACTCCATGTACACCACATACGACTCCCATATTGTCCACTGAACAATCAGCAACATGCTTTGCGACACCGTCGAGGGTAGCGGAGGTTGCAGCCGATGTTTCCCCACCCACAACAGATGCTGCAGAAGAAGGGGTGGATGCAAGGATAGATAGATATGTGGAATCATTTCCTAGATATTCTCGTGTGAATTGCACTGGTTCAATAGTGTGTACATTTTTTGTGAATGAAGAACTAGTTTCAATAAAGATAGAGAGGATTCCAGGTCATTATAGATTGTTCAATTTAGTTTTTATAATTTGTGTCTAATATACTGATAATATTTTCTAATGTTGACTAATGATGGAATTAATGTTTTCTAGGAAATGATATATTTTATAAACATATGAATGATTTGGCCTTGGAGATCTTTGGGCCCACCATCCGCACAATGTGGAACAAGCAACCAAAAGCTTTAAAGGATGATTTGACTAATCGCTTGGTTAGTCTGTTCAGAAAAGATACCTTCGATACATCGAAGGTACTATAGAAGGTTGGAAAACATATGAAGATTGTTTGAGACCAATATAGGGTTCACCTAGAAAAGAACCCTAGGTATGAGCGCCCTCCAATGATTCCAAATGTTTCATATACATTGAGTTCTTGTCTAAAGATCTGATAAATAGGTACATCAAAATACAACATAGGATCATAATCCTCAACATGCTAATATATATAGAGGCTCCTTAGCTTCATCAGCTGTAGCTGCCTCCACCATAGCCTCTCAATAACACAACAAGGCCCTGGACACCTTCCGAAGTAGGCGTAACCAGGATGACGGTACACCCACTACATGCTCCTGCATGGAAATGGGGATCCACTCCATCCTCAAAGTCAGCACATCATGTGTAAGTATATCCAACTTTCCCTCGATAGCACGAAGCATATCATCATCCTCGGCTCTGTCCATAGGTCAAACAAAAGTCCTAGGATACCTTTATGGCCAAATAGGCCCAATATCTACAACATATAAAAGAAGAAATAGACTTGAATAAGCTATATATGTATATAACACTTATGAAAAAAATTCATAAAAAAATAAATATTTGAAAATAAAAAACTCACCCATCTCTCCCCATGCTTGTCCTGGAGGCAGAACTAGGTCAGGATCTCCACGAAAGTCAAAACCAACATAAGGGAACTTCTTTAAAGAAGACACCTAGAGGCTCCACCATGCATAGAAGTCATCATACCCACCTTGGATTTCAACACCACCTTGGAAAAGAAATACATCGCCCCACCGCGTGAGCATAGGATCACGTGGAAGTGAAGGCGAAGGTCTCACCCCAGGACTCAAAGTGGGCACTATATATCGAAGAAGGAAACCAAGATACTAGCATATCCAAAATTCTTCTTCTTCCCTATCCCACATTCCGTTAGTTGTTTATTGATACTCATGGTCATCCCGAAACACCAGTCAAATACTACACCTTGTAGACATTCCACCACTATAAGAATGTGGGTCCGCATGGCCAAATGAAGTGCGGATGTACCTGCCACTCGAATAAAAGTTCTAACAAGCACTTTGAGTGGAAAGCTCATGATCTAGGAAATCATGATTTGAGTTACTGACTTCTGTGTACTACCTGGAAAACAATATGTATTGACATAATCTTACACTCTAAGGGGATCACCCCCACATCTTCTGCCACCCAAGTTAACTGGTACCCCTCGATGAGATAATCCAGTGACAAAATATATGTCCTCGACAATCATTTCCAGTGTCTCCCCTTGAAGGTAAAACATACCTAACTCAGGATCCCATTACTGCACCAACATCTCTAAAATTTGAACTTGGGATCACATGTTTGATGTTAAGTAAAACTTTAGTAACCCACACCTTAAGAGGGAATTTAACGTCATTGGATCCGCCAATGCTACTCTATCAATGTCTTCGTGCTCCCTCTCCCTCCACTCTAGGACCATTGTGCCTGAAAAACAAAGTCTTATGCCATTGGATATGTAAAAACACTCAATCTATAGGACTCACGACTGTCTAGTGGTGACACCGCATGTCACTTGTGGGTTCCCCATTCCATACCCGCGGTTACATTGAGAATTTGTGAGTTTGTAATGGGCTACCAGTGAGTCCTACGTAGTGCCCTTAAAAATTTCCAAAAAATATCAAATTTTCATAAAATAAAAAATTGAAAGCATGAAATGAAAGAGCAAGGAGAGGTGACCTACCTACAACTTGCGATTCGAAAATTCGTCCACCAGTTTGAGCACACGAGCCATTTGAATATCAAAGGTAATTTTGTACTATTTGTGGTAAAAACCAAATGAATTGTGTTTTTCACTATTTATAGGAAAAATTTCAAATTTTTTACCCATATTACTATAGTTTTGGTCAATTTATTTTTATTTGCACTAATGTATATTGTTTTTTACCTAGATTTCCAGGTGATGGATGAATTTGGAGCGTATTTGATCTGCATTTATGATAGGATTCGATCCCTTTGTATTGTGCATCTATACCGTATCCCCTTACAAACCTTAGGATCTCCTTTTTTATCCATTCATTGTGATCTAAAAACACTTTTCTCCTCAAACATATTTGTTCTTCCATGGTTTAGGGCTTACCTCACATCAGTTACCCTAGCTAGAACACATTTTTCTGGTTCTGGTATCCATGCCGCATATTTCTAGGTTATGGGAGCCTTTGTAGTTGTTTTTCACATGAAGTTGAACCTCATATCATATATTTTTGTTGAACTACCCTTGTTTATAAAGCTCCTGATATCTGGAGTTATCTTCAAGCCCTGCTATGACTCCTTAAACATGAATAGATAGCCAAGTTACTTTTTCTTTCAGACTCGTCAAAGGAAATGAAGGATCATTCATAGCGGTATAAGTTTAACCCTTTTTTGGACCCTATGAATTATTTACAAAAAATGAATACTCTAGTTCTTCGGAAGCTAGAAGAGTATCTTTAGGTATAGGTTTGTCTCTTTTTCGGTCCAGGAGGACTAAACTTACAAAAAAGGAACCTGTTTGAGATTAATTTTTCTTTTTCGTGCAATGGATCAAACCATGAAAAAGATTCTGAGCGTTCTTTATGTCATTTTCATGCTCATTAAACTTCAGTACGAAGCATTGAGTTTACTGTTGTTTGTCCCATTCTCATAAATAAATGGAACATTCCGAGGGATATTGGCTTCCTTCACACTCGTTAAACTAAGGCTACATGCTTTCTTTTGAATGAGCATCATTTTGGTGATAGTTTACCCCTTTTTTGGACCTTGTCGACTAAGTACAAAAAAGGTATACCTGAGTTCTTTGAAAGCTAAAAGAGTTATCCTTTGGATTTTTTTATACTTTGTTGTCTTTTCTGCTTCCTTTCGACCCAGGTTTAGTCCCTTTTTCTGGTGCAACAAATCCCAATATATCGACCTGACATAGCAGGCTCCTTCGGCAGCACCTACGGTGTAGATGTGTTGCCGCCTTTTCACACACCTGGGTCACGTGGCAGAAATCTTCAAGCCACTCGATGTGTCCTTGGGGGCAAGTCTCGAGTCAAGGCTGTCACCTTGTTCTTGTCTCCTCCGTTTAGGCTCAAGTCCTAACAAAGCCAAGGGGGGTAGACCCTATTAAGTTACTAAGGATGATTTCTTAGTGTGGTGATGTTAAACTGAATCAGTTACTTAGGAGTTTGAATATTTTAACTATAAACAATTAAAGATGGCAAGATACAAAAATAAACACACGAAAGCATGAAGCTGATCCACAATATATATATGAAGCAAAACTGACCAGTGCCTTAAAATGGAGTCAAATCAATAAGATCAATGTGCTTGCATGTGCTTGGAGTGAATGTTTTGCGATTGCATCTTGGTATGTTTTAAGTTAAAATTGAAGTATGAATTGATTAAATTAGGCTAAAGGGGGACTCCAGATATACCCGAGAGTACTTGGAGTATGTCCAAAACAAAACCTTCACGGCTACCTGCAAGGAATATGTGGGCTGAAATGGAGTCTCTAGGGCTATTTTTCGTAACGCACCCGTTAGGGTGTGACAGAGATCAGTGCCCCGAGGTCACTTTTCAGAAGTTCCCGCTTCCTTTGGGTATTTTGCCACCGTAAAGGTTTGATCGAGGTGTTGGATTTTCACCTAATGGTTTGTCAGTTGGGGAGAGTGAGTCCTAATTATGCTAGTCACCCAAGTGCCTTTGATACAGCTTGACTGATCGGACAAACCGCAGCCAAGTGCAAATCATACACACTAGAGTCTTGTAAATTTTAATAAGTTTTAAAGTGGATGTTCTTGTTTAAAAGAAAAGCCTCCAAGAACCTCTTTCGACCCAAGTGGATCTCAATCAGGGAATCGAGGAGGGGTTAATTTTATAATTTCCAATAAACAAGTGATGAAAAAATAAAACAACTACACAATTATGGTTTCTTAATTAATCCTACCACGAATTTCTTTCCCCTTTCGGGTCAATCGGGAAATCGTGGGGTAAGTATTATGATTACTTCAAAAAGTACAATATGGAATATGGAATTAATAAATAAATCAAGTATACTATCCTGCAACTTAGATCAAATCTAGTAAAAAAGAAATAAGCGGAAAGTGATGAAAAGGGCACCGACGCAAATCCCCCCAGGGGGGATGGGGAATGGGCTTGAAAGAGCCTATTCCAAAGGAAATTTATTTATTATTTGTTACAATATCAGATGACTGATATATCAGTTCTTCTTGGTCCTTATATAGGCTAAAACCAAGATCTTACAGTTATACAAAATTTTTAAGAATTTTGTGACAAAAGGGAGACCCCTAGGGGGATTTGAGCGCTCCAAAAGCCACTTTGGACATCAGCTTCCTTTCTTCTCTGTCAGACCTGCTAAAGGATGGTGATAAATTTAGAATAACATATTCCCAAAATCACTTTAAGATTACCTTTGGGTCAGCCTACTTTATCTCAAAATAAATGCGGTTAAAGCAGCTAAACCGACGAAAAAGGAACCAAGGAAAGCAAGATTTCCTTGGGATCTTGGATTGATTTTTGTGCAGCCAATTAAATTGCACTGATATTTCATAATATTAAATTTATAACAGCGAAAGGAAATCTAATGCACGTGATCTACAAGTTTTCTTTCAAATTCATGCAAAAAGGACGATTTCCCTACAACTAGATCTGGGATGCTTATGATACTTTTTTAAGTGCAAGATCTAGGATATGAGATATGAAATATTAAATCTATGTATATTTTACTTTGATGAAACATATCCAAACGAAATCACAGCTATGAACTGAAAAGGTAACCGGGTAAAGTGTTGATTTTTTGTAGAAATGAGAAGAAGAGGAAAGAAGGTCGGATCGTTGCTTGAATGGAGCAAGCTGGAAGGAGGCCCTTTCGTGGAGTGTTGAGGGACAGAGTCTTGAGCTTATTGCATAGGAAAGGAGTCAATCTATATCCACATCCTCATCCAGTCGGGAACCTGCAACTAAATAACACAAACCTGCACAAACCTTGTGAGATCTGGATATGGATGTATAAAGCAACAAAAATGAGAGATTATGCAGAAATAACCTTATTTAGGCATATAACTAATATTTTTGAGCATACATCATATGGATAAATAGGATTAAACAATCTAGCTTTCCTAGTTTATACCCTTACTAGATTCAACCGAATCCTTGAAGCCAGAACACGGAAACAACACAGGATTTGGAAAGAAGTTGTAGCTACCACATCGGCAGCATAACATTGAGCATCCACACAATCAAAAGCACTACATAGTCTAGCCTCAAAATATTCTTTATTCACAAATAATGATCAAATACAGAGTTACAATGGCAATCCCTTCAGTCCAGCTCTAACTAGCTTGGAAGAGGGAGCCTCAAGCAGGATATATACAATTTGCAGGTCATCTAGCCCAAGGGGGGCGCAATTCCTCATGGAATCAAGTGAAATCAACTGATGGAGAGTTCATCAATGCACAACTGAAGTTGGATTGAGCCTAATTGTCAACCAGGGGCCTGATCTGGCTGACACATCAATCCATACATTGACACATCGGCCCAAAACTCATCCAGATGAGCCAAAACGTGTTGAGGAGAGAGGGAGGGTGAAATTCCCCATAAAGTATGCTCAAGATCAACTCTGGATCTGATTTGATCACCTCCTTCAATCAAGGATTTGTTAGATCCAGTCAATCTGCTCCAGATCTGATTGATTTCAGTCAAATCGGTTGAGAATCTATTGATTTATTGATTTTGGATTTGCTCCATTATTCATCAATTTATTAATTAAAATAATCAATAATTGATTTTTATGGCTTTCTGACTTGAGTGATGGAAGATCACTCAAAACTTAGGAAAAAGTGGGTACATGGGTTTACATGGTGCTCTTAGCTTGAAAATGAGCACCTACATGACTGAAACCGATTATTTGGCCCACTTTTATTACAAAATCAATTTTTCCAATTAAACTATTAAAAAATAGCCTAAGTTTTGGAAAAATTAAAATTTAATAAAAAACACTGAAAAAACTAATAAATTGAAAAATTGAAAAACACCTAGGGGGACTTAGACATGTTCATATGACTCAAAAATGATGTCTAGCATGCTTATACATTGACACATAGACTCTAATAACCTCAATAGGCCCAAATTCCAAGCCGGCCACCCCAACTTTGGAGGTATGGAGTGAAAAACTCAGAAATTATCAGTCATTTGTTCAACAACCAATAATAACCAAGGGAAAAAACACCTTGGGCTGATCGGATTGACAAATGAAGTCTAAGAGACCGAGTCTTTTACAGACACTATCATGCTAGAACATTTATTACAATTCCCCCATGGGGTATGAACATGTGATATGATACAACAAGCACTTCCCAGAAGTACTTCCAAAGGTCCTTTTGAAGTCCGAACAAGTTAGCCCTGTCCGATTCACCGGTCTCACTTGATAAAAACCACTAAGTACAACTTAGGTGGTAACAAGATGCAATATCACCCAAGATATCTTCCTTATGGGTAATTGCCACAACCAGGTTTCCACATTTGGGCAGGGGATTTCCTGTCCCTTGGAAACACACAACGGCACTTGACTAAGGATAATGGGTGGTTTTCTGACACTTATTGGACACAACGAAGCTATGGAATGATTCCTACATGTGCAAGTATTCTATCAACAACCTAATGCATCATAAGTACGTTCACACATTCACAATAACAATACAATAGATATTAATATACTATTTGTAAGAAAACATATAGAAATTCACTCATAGAAAATTATATACATGCATATTAAACACATTCATCATTCATACATTCGACACGTTACTTAACATGGAAAACTATCTGGGAAAAACCACAAAGGTGCTCTTCATTTGGCATGAGAAATGTATGCACCTTTTGTCAGTGCATTAAGTTGTAGACTTTGTTCTAGATATTTTTATTTATATACACAGACTCTTTCTTCTTCTCATGCTCTTTGATCTTCTCTTCTACTCCATCCCTACTTGAATCTACTAACAATCTGCACGCAACCTAGATCGACTCAACTTCTCCTACACTTTTGCGCACTCAACTACAGATTCTTCAACCCTTTCCGACAACATTAACAAATAACTCTAAATATAGAAACTACCAAAACAGACCAGAGGCTACCTTTGTGGGACTGATAGAGAGGAGAATCAATAGGGAATAAAATAACAACAAAGAATCTAACCCACATATAGCTTGGGTTCCTCCTTTTATAACCTCTTACATGCCGCTTTCAACCGACTTCATACAGTTAGCCAACATGTTGTCTTTCCTATTCTAGCAACACATGTTAGTAGGAACTACTGGCCCAAATTACATAGATTCTTTTGTACATGTGACTTACATTGACTCTGGCCAACCTCATCCCCATGATCTTCCCGAACTGTCGCTTTCTGGACGTCATGTCCTATTTTTGTTATCCAGCTGTTAGACCACTGCATGCCTTCTGGTATTGTTATTCCATCGCACCTTTCCTTGTCACATTCCTTCCTTCTGTCACACATATTCTTCTATCGCGGCTTTCATAGTTTCCTCTTGAACTGCTTCTTTCCTTAACTCGTTCTTCTTTATTAGCTTTTGTCGCGCCTATTTTTCCTTCTTTTCCTTCATCTTCTCTTCCTTCCTTCTATCACTGCCTCTGTCACAACTCCTTTCTCTTCGTCTACCTTAGCTCTTCACATACTTAAGTAGAATTTTAAGTGAATTACGCTTTCCTTTCCCTAGGCCCAATAGGCCCCCAACACTCACCTATGGCTCATCTCGAGCCACTCGAAGCTATTCCTCCATTTCTTTACTTGTGCTGAATTTACTGTGAAAATATTTCAATATTTTCGCCACTTTCTTTGCTTCCAGCCACACTTCTTCCTCTGTCTTCTTCAATTGATCCACAATGTCAGAATTGACATGGGGCCTATGTTAACTTCTATACTAATGCAGCTGCTTCGTGCACTTTTTGTTGTACAGGAGGAATGATTCCTGCAACTCTTTGAGCTTCAACCTGCAACACTTCAACCTTATATGTGCATGGTGTTCCTGTTGTGTGCACAACACTGTTACTTACTGTTGCAGTTTTCTCATCTCTATTTCCTTAGCTATTTTCTACGCTAAGGGAAACTGCTTCATCTCATTCCTTATATGGGTAATACTTGCTTCAAATGTAGTTAGTTCATTTGCAAGTTTTTCTGATTCTACATCATCTATCAATGCTTCCCAAGCTTGAGATACTTGGTTGATAACATTGACACATACTACATTCGCTTCTTCTATCTTCTTCGCATCCTCAGTTGCTGTGTGCCTTCTTTCCTCCAACACCTCTGGGGGTGTGCTTGGTTGCACCTTCTCTTCAAGTTCTACGACTTTTTTCTGAAGGTTGACCAGTATCTCTCTAAGTTGAATGACCTTGGCCTCCACAACCATTTCTAATGTAATTCCTACATCATTAAAATTTGTGCAGGCAATATTTACAGCATTGTCAAGCCTAAGCTTGTTTAATTCCCATGTTTTTTCTTTCTACTCCATCTCTTGCATATTTCTCTTTATTTTATCAACAACTTTCTTAGATTTATTTTCATGCTTAACCAAGGTGATTTATCTTACTTTGATTTCCGTGACTACAACTTTCTATAATGCATATACCTCAGTCATCCCCATATACAAAAAATCTATAGTTACATGGCCTATGCTTTTGGCCACATCATTAAATTCTGGGGTTCCCAGATCCAGTACTTCTCCTCCAACTTGTACCCTGATTGGTGGAACTAGTACTGATATATTAGGTTCTAGTGCTTCGGAAGGGACACATTCATCCCGTGACTCAACTACCTAAGGTGTATAATCCACTACGACTCTATCTTCTTTGACAAATTTACAGAGTACCTTCAATCACTCTGTAATACTAGTTGTTAACTCGGTCTGTTGTCTGTCGATATCTTGAAAAATTGCTTGCGTAACTTCTTGTAGTGATTCTCTTAACGATTGCAAGTCTTTCCCATCCATACTAAAGGTACTGGCTTGTTAATCAACCTTCCTTTACTTACGCTTAGACTCCCCTTGTTCTTCTTCTTCCTGATTTCTCTGTTCTCCCACCGATGGATCTGTGGGATTCAAGATGCAATCATTCTAGTCTGACTCGGGTTTTTGTGCATCTTCTTATGGGTTCCCTTCTTTTCCTTGCTTGTACCACCGATGGATCTGTGGGAGTCAAGATGCAATCATTCTAGTTTGACTTGGGTTTTTGTGCATCTTCTTGTGGGTTCCCTTCCTTTCCTTGATTGTCCTGTGAATATGGTGGTTTTTCCTGATGCAAATGCTCATCCACTATCTAGGATTTTGGCACAAGTATACGCCATTCTTTTGGCCATTCATTGGTAATGGCTTCCACTTCTCTTCTGTCATTATAAACCATGTCACCAACCATTTCCAATCTGGGTCTTGTCGCACTTGTATGACACCATAATATGGGATGATTTGAAACTTGATGATTTGGAGGAATCGTGCAACAGTGTCATCATGAATTCTTTCTTGCTTCCACACCTGATTCCTCATGGATTCTATATACATGAAAAATTAAATAGTACCGTCTGTTTTTCTGTTCTTGTCTACTGTGAACCAAAAATTCTGGTATTTTTATCCTCTACAAAGAACAGGTAGATCTACCATCTGGTAGTCCGATGTGTTGGACCAAACAAAAAATGAAATCAAAATCAATAACCAAGCATTGTGGAAAGCCTTACCCTCTTCCTATGATGTAGCAGCGTCGAGTAACAATTCATTCAGCAAGAATTGTGACCAATTAATATGAACTCCCTCTGCATAGAGTTCGGTTAGTGCAACCGCACCTGTGGTACATTAGGTTGGTTGTAATTTTTGCAAAATTTTCCAATACAATATCTTCTCAGCAAAGCGAACAATAGTGTCATTAATTGACAAAATTAGGAACCCTCTGTTGGCCCTAACCAATTCATATTTATCCTTAACCCTCGTGATCATCACTGTGTCCTTTTCCATCCTTAAATTTGGCACTGGGTCTATTCCTTCTTGCGGAAGGCTTGTAGTTAGTGAAATGAGGTCGACATCGACCGAATATTCTTTATCAAGCCACATGTATCCTACATGAAATACTACTAGCAACTATCGCACACAGGTATTCACTTCTAGGCTTCGGACGGAGTGTGGCATGAACAACAATGAAAATAGTACAGGTTGGTCCAGTCCTTTCGCCCATTCCATTCGAAAAAAATAGTTTGATGAATCAGGTGTTTCCTTCACCTGTTTAATGTACTTATTTCTATCCAATTCTCTCGGTTTTTTCATATCATGGTCATCGAAGGATAACTTCTACAAATTTGGCATAATGTTCTGCAGTACCTTAATTCCTTTCGGCAATTTGGGTGCTACTAGCGGGGCTCGAACCTTGGATGGAATTTTTACCTTTGGTGCATCTGCATGTCTTAGTGGGACATATGGTGGCATCAAGGTTATGGCTTCTGAGTCTTATTCCTATTCAAGGACTGGTGGTGCTGCCATTGCTTTTTCCTTTATCTTCATCTTCATTGTAAGATTTCCCTTTGAAGATGTTGAGGGTCTTGGTACGTCTGCTCTGGGTTTTATAGATGGCCAAAGTGGAACTTTCTCAACAACTGGAACAGGTTGTTGTGTTGGTGGAACATATCCCATAGTATATTCCATGATGGGCATGGGTGATCCAGGTCCAAATTAAGTTTCAACAGTTGTACTAGTACTCGAGATCAAAATTACCATGAAGTTGCAAACGATAATCACTCTTCTCTCTTGCAAGAAGAATGAAACTGAGCTTGGGAGTGAAGTTTGATATCAGACAATAGTTATTGACAACCATTCTTCACACGTGTAAGAATTCAATAAAAATGAATCCCTCCTTTCAATCACATGGGCAGGTTCTTCAAATCATTTAAGGAAACTTCTTAGCACACCGTCAATTAACTGGCCACAAATCACATCGCTAAATTCTCTCGAGATTTTCAAATTAATAATAGACAACTTCCATGTCAGTGTGTATCTTCATTCTTCCGATAGCGGCACGTCACTTGCGACCTGATTTATTTCCTTTGGCAGAGTCCCTTTCTTTTATGACTCACTAAGTGTCTCTATGCGATCTGTTTGGTCTTCGCCAGACCCCAATTCTACGAAATTTCGCCTCTTACTGCGGCAGACTAGCAGTCTATGATCTTAAATTTTGCCTTAGTCTTTCTTTCCTTGTTATTTTCTCTTTTCTTTTTTGTTCATCTTCTTTTTTTATGTGACCAAGTCGTAACTATCATAATATGGTTTCATTCGACTCCCATTGACCAATCCTCTAACCTTTGTCCCATCTAATTTTTCTAGCTTCACTGCTCCTCCATTAGTGATTTATTTGGCAAATTATGGTCCTAACCAATGAGTTTTTAACTTCCTTTGATGCTTGAATAATTTTCTATCACACATAATAAAAATACCTCCAACTTGAAATTGCTTATTCTTAATGTGTTGATCATGCCATACCTTTTGTCTTTTCTTTTCTATGTTTTGGTGGAATCTTGCAACAAAAATTTCTTCCTCCAACTATACTAGTTGAAGTAACATGTCTTCCATAGTATCAACATCTATCATTTCACTAATCACAACAACCCTTAAGCTCTATACAATGTACTCCATAGGCATGAAAACTTCTTTTCCATACACCAATTGAAATTGAGTTAGATATGCAAATTCTGATGTGTCATGCGATATTTCCATAATACTGCAGAAATCTTCTGGTCCTAGTCATCTATTCACGCATTGAAAACCTTTGTCAACGCATTTTCCATAATTTTGTTGAATTCTTTGACAACTCCATTTGATTGAGGATGATATGGTGTTGTCGTTCTATGCTATATCTGAAATTCCTCAGTTAGTTCTTCAATCAATTGATTAACAAAATGCGTACCTTGATCGCTGTTTAAAATATTTGGGCACTCGAACCTTGTCACAACATTTTCGAATAGAAACTTGGCAGCAATACAATCCTGTACTGGCGCTACTTCTGCCCATCTGGTGAGGTAATCATTCCTAGTAATAACATATCGTGCTCCCGTGTGTTTTCTTACCGGACTGATAGGTCCTATAAAATAAACAACCCATTTATCGAATGCCTGTAATTTTATCTATGGTAGCAATGGAATTTAATCTCTTTGGGAAGGCTTTCTAGTTCTTTGATAGACATCGCAGTTGCGACAATAATCCTGAGCGTTTGCATGCAAGGTGGGCCACCATAATCTTGGTTGCAAAAACTTGTGCACCGTATATTTTCTTGCATAGTTTCCTCCTGTGACACCAACATGTGCCTCATTCAATATCCATGGGCGCTCATGCTCCAATACGTAGGGCCAAAATATCTCATCGGGACTCATTTTATAAAAGTGTCCAACAATCAATTGGAAGTCTACAGCTCGCATAACCAACTGCTTCTTCTGCACAGTGGTGAATTCAACTAGCGCATAACATGTACTCAGAAAATGTATGATATCCCTATACTAAACATCAAACATGGTTATCAAAAAAAATTATGTGTTAGGAATATGATCTTCTAGACTATTTGGTTCTTCTCCACTTTCGATCCTCAAAAGAAGGTCTGGACCCAAATTCAATTGACCGGGTTTAACAATTATTTCAAAATAAAATTCTAGGAAGAGGAGAAGCCACCGACAAATCTCCCCCCTCCAAGATTGGCTTATTGACCAAGTATTTTAGTGAAGAATGCTCAATGTACATCTTAAAATGTCCACCCAGCAATAATGCTTGAATTTATGCAATGCATATACCATCTCTAACCCTTCTCTTTTCGTCATGGTATAAATCTTGTATGCAGTTGACAACTTCTTTCTAGCGAAGGAAATAGGGTGATCAATCAATCCTTCACCAGAACGTGTCAATACCACACCGAGCGCAACAAATGATGCATCAACATGAACGTGGAACTCTTTTTCCTAGTCTAGAAATACGATTATTGGCACAATAGCCATTTTGTTCTTCAGGTTGTCCAGACTTTCTTGACAATCTGTTGTCCATTGAAACTTAGAATATTTTTTCAACAATTTTTCCATCGGAGCAGTCACCTCCGCATATCCTTTGATAAAATTCCTTTAGTATCCAGTGCGTCCTAGTGTTTCTCTCAACTATTTAACTGTAGTAGGTGGTGGTTGATCGAGGATGATAGAAATTTTGGCTAGATCAACCAAAATTTTGTCACAACAGACCACATGGCCCAACAGAGCTCCAAAAGGTGCGCAGAAGATACATTTCTTCAAATTCAGGGAAATTTGATACTGGCGACAATGTTCCAACATCATTCTCATGCTCTCTATATGGTATTTTACAGGGCCAAATACTATCCAATCATCGAAGTAGTCTTCAAGAAATTTTTGTATAAAGTATTTTAAAGTAGAAACTACGATTCGGGAAACATTTACAGGCCCATTCTTAAGTCCAAAGGGAATTACCATATGTTGGAAACATCCCCACTCCATCACAAAGGTAGTCTTGTGTCAGTCCTCCTTTGCGATTCTGATATGATGGTAACCATAAAATCCATTAGTGAAAGAGTACATCTCTTTCCCTCCTACATTCTCTAGTACCTCATATGTAAATGGATTCGAAAACGGATAATGTAAACAAGCATTGTTCAACTTTCTCCGGTCGACACAAATTCTTAATTCACCTAAGGTCTTCTTGTCCTGTACTACAATTGGGCTAATCCATTCTAATTCTTCAACATGTGCTATAACACCTACCTCTAGCATTCGATCCAATTCATCCTTAACCTTTTCTTTGTATCGTGGATTTAATCTGTATGGTCATTTATTTACCGGTTTTGCATCGGGGCTCAAAGGTGTCTTCATTTTTCCAAGGTCGTCGACTATTACTTTCATTTATGAAAATTTAGTAGTGAACAAATCCTTGAATTCAAGCAGCAAATTGGTGATCTTTCCCACATTCTCATCATCCCAATAATCTCCAATGTTGGCGAACTTTGGATTTTCAGGGAAGCCAATATTTACTTTCTTAATTTTAAGTGGACTTAGGAATTGGTCGCTGGAAATGCCAAATCCTTCCACTGCATGCATACCTTATGCCTCATGTATGTTTATATCAAGCAGATCATCATCATCCGGTTCTCTCGTGACATTGTAACATTCCATCCAATGGTGGAATGTCATGCTGCATTGATAGAAATTTGTGGTTTTCAGGGATTTATTCAAATATCTTCTCCTTCATTATCTACAATGCATCATCAATTGTTGGGTGATCACTCACAAAATCAAATGTATGTGTGAATCTTGTAGCTAAATCCTCCCACTCTATATTTCCTCATCGCATCTCCATTAACGCATACCAATTCCTTTGTACCTTCTCTAATGCATGTATGAATCGATGAACCCATTCTTGTCATGGGTACTCTTGGCATGTTGTGTGACACTACTTAATATGTTCAACAAGATTTTCCAATATTGTATACTTGTGACCAATTTAGCTGATCTATTCTACAAATCTAATCTCCATCAATATTATACACTATGGAAATTCAGAGATAGATTTATTGTGTGTACCCCACCATGTAGCGGGCGTGGCTTTCAGCACAAAGTCCAATGCAAACAATCGTCGCGAGTATGTAAATTTTGCTTCAAATTCCACCAGAAAAGACGCAAGGTTAGGTAAACCTTCTTATGTAGGTATATTTCTTTCCTCAACTCCTACTCATCTCACAAATATTGTAATTATTGCGCATATTATCATGGAAACTTCATGAAACCAGTTCTGCCAATTTTCTAATGCGTCACCTGAATTGGATGTGCAAGAGATAAAAATCTACCAACTCAAATTTCCATTAGTTGTTGGGTTTATATAGTCATCTCTTGAAGAAATGATATTATATAGTTGGTATAGGTAATTACCTTGTCCTTCACTATTCACTGGCTCGACATATGTCTGCCCTTCAAGCGGATCAATTGGAGTGACCACGGTTATCTTAGAACCTTGAAATCACAAGATTATTTTATTAAAATTAATTATCGTATGATTATCTATCACCCAATCAACCCCCAAAAGTGTAGGATATGGGCTTGTATCTTCGACAATGTTTGTCACTTCAAAGTATGTGTATGTCCTCAGGCCTTCTACTTCGAAAGGCACTTGAGTCAGTTAACCAATGGGTAGAACCGTCAACTGATTCGCTAGACTTAGCTGAAAGGGAGACCAATCTAGTCACGGTTTATTCATGCTTTCCCATGTATTTCTTGTCAAGACATTGGCATCAAATCCCATATCTAAAATGATATAGTCCATATCATAATCTCCTATCTGCGTAGTCATTTGCAGTTTGCAACTAGTTTTTAATATTTTCCCGACATGGTTAACTCTTTTTTCGAAACATGTGTCTTTTGGAGTTTCTTCTGTCAGCGCTATCAATTCTACGACAACATCCCTATCATGGGTTAGTGCTAAAAAACTTTTGAAAAAATATTTAAGCTTACTAACCTTTTTTAGTGGTTGCTTCCTGAGTAATTGTTCAAATATTTCGATCATCTCCTTTACTTGTACAGAAGTCGATGCTTGATGGGTATCAACAAATTCTGGTCCCACATCCAAGGAGACTTCCTTCTCCTTCTGGATTTCTAATGGGGATTTATTTTGTGTCATGGGTCGCACCTGCGGTTGTCCCTGTTGTGTATTTTGGCATGCTCTTGTTGCAACACCTCATCTTGTAACAACAACAATATTTGGTTCTCTTGGATCAATAGAAATCATCTGAATGTTTAGGTTGGGGTTCAGGTTTGGATTCTGCATAGGATTGGGATTTCCCACAGTTTGATCCTACCATTTTGCATTTAATTGCAGACACTGTTCGACAGTGTGGTCAAATTATTTACAGTACGTAATGCCTTCACTAGAATTTGGAAATCTTGGGAAAGTGTCATGGTTTTCCACAATTATAACATATGACTTGGCCTCTACCTATACCAAATACTCCTCCCTCTTGTTGTTTTCGTCGACCTCAAAAATTTCCACCCCCCCTTGGCTGAGTGTATTGTTGTTGTGGAAGATACCGATTCTGTTGATATTGTGGCTAAGGATATTATGGTTGTTGAAATTGTGTTGGTGGATATTGAGGAGGTTGATACTGAGGCTGTGCTCATTCAACTTGCATCTGCTCATCATTCTTCATCAAGTAGGTATCCACCATATTTTCTTGCAGTAGATGAAGTTCTCTACAATATTTCTCATTGTGTCCCACCTATTTACAAAATTTACAGTACAAACTAGCTGGTTTACTTACAAAATTCTGTAAATACAAACATTCTTTTGAGTTATGGCCTGTAGTATGACATAGTTTGCACCAAGGAATCCCTTGGTTGTTTACTAGGTTCCATGCTCTTGCTGTGATATAGTTAATGAGTGCCGGGTAATTATCTTTATGGTGTATGTCTGTTCTACATCTTGTACACCACGATTATTCTTTCACTTCCTTGCCTTTATTGATGTCTTGGAGATGCAACGTAATATTGGACCATTGCGGTTGAATCTCCATCATTCTTGTGTCAGTTTATCCAATCGGTGAGGATTCTAGTTTCATTGTTATTTCCATATCTTTTGTCTACAACACAATATTTTGTTGCAGCTATGGGATCTAGATGTGTGGAAGCAAGGAGAAAATGAGCCATTCGTTGTGTTGTACATCTGACATCTAGAAGCTCACTTTGGCCATTAATGTCTTGAATCTCTGATCAAAGTCCAAAACATACTCTGTAGGTAGATTCTTGATTTATTTAATCTTTGTAATGCATTGCAACTCAAACTCTAGATTTCTAAACTCAACCATCATTCCAAACCAAATTTGGTCAAGAATGTTTTGTGTAACTCCTACTGGCACTATAGAAAATTTCATGTACCAGTCTAGTGCATGACCTCATAGAGTCGTGATCATATTTGATTTCTTTATGTTATGATCTTGGACCTATCGCACAGTACATACAAATTCATAGAGAAACTAGTTTTTCTCCAGGTCTTCCAACCCATTTCCATTGAATATTGGAAACTTAATTTCAGTCTGAACCATTGTATTATCTGCTGGTGTGTTCGAAACAAAATTGACTATATGGACTCCCTTGTATGCTAGTCACAAAATCAGTACTACTTGTATTTACAAATCCACTTGGAGATAAGTCTCTAGATCTTACCTCTGGCGATGTGCATGGATTTGTAGGCATGTCGTACCCACATTCTGTATCTAGAGCTTGGTTGATTCTTATGATTCTTCTTCTCCTTCGAATATCAACTAATATTTATCTTCTTTGTCACAAGACCCTTGGTCCAAGTATGACGCAAGCTCGTAGTATTCTTATATGGTCATGTTGCAAATCTCTCTTCCTCTCATAGTCTTTATTTGCTTTCCTGACCGAAATATTCTTCCACTTCTTAAAAAACCAGCCTCTAGTTCAGTTCCACTATCTCTAGGGAACATCTCAACTTAGTTGGCACCATTTTTCACACAATTCTGCTGCGAAATACCCACCTTTATATGCACAAATTCCAAATGTCTAGCACATGACCTCGCAGAGTCATGATCACCTGTGCTTTATTCATGTTCTTGTCTTGGACCTGTCGCATAGTCCATACGGATCCACAGAGAAACCAATGTTTCTCTGAGTATTCCAACCCATTTCCATTGAATATTTTCAACTTAATGTCGGTCCAACCATTGTATTAGTTGCTTACGTTCGGAAAAATAATTGGCTACACGGACTCCCTTGTCTGCTATTCACAACGTTAGTACTACTTGTATTTACAAATCCACTTGGAGATAAGTCTCTAGATATTACCTCTGGTGATGTGCGCGGTGCTGTAGGCATGTTGTACCCACGTTCTGCATCTAGAGCTTCAGTTGATTCTTTTGATTCTTCTTCTTCTTCTTTAGATATCAGATGATATTCTTCTTCTTTTTTGCAAGACCTTTTGTCTCAATACAATGCAAGCTCGTAGTATTCTTCTCTAGTCGTGCTGCAAATCCCTCTTCCTGTCACAGTATTTCTTCACTTTCTTGACCAAAATATTCTTCCACTTCTTAAACAAACAACCTCTAGTTCAGTTCCACTATCTCCAGGGAACATCTCAACTTAGTTAGCACCATTTTTCACACAGTTCCATTGTGACATACCCAAATTTGTGTGCACAGCTTCCAACTATCACATTCGTAGGATTCCTTTTTCACATACAAGCATTTTTATCCATGTCTTTAAATATGACAAATATCTTCTGTAGGGTCCTTGGAAAAAATTTCATTCTGCTTCACTATATGAGGTTATTGTGTAGACAACAAACTCAATAACACATCCCTCCAAAATATTGTCTACCCAAATACATACATCCCTTGACCCAAGGTTGATCACACTTTTCAGTCCCTAAATCAACTAAGGATTACACTCCATTGGGTCTCCTCCTTAGAAGTTTCTTTTTGGGTTTCCAACTTCAATAACCACTAATGCAACACAATGGGAAACTTGGAAAATAATTTTTCATGAATATCCATGAAGAGGTACTGGCCCAACCACTATGTTGGGTTCCACCGATATCCTTTTCTTTGTTCTCGTGTGAATTCTAATGCTTTGAAATCCACCCAATCTTGGATTTCAGGCTTCATCGGCTACCAAAACATATCCCTCACCAAAATTATTAGGTCCTAGAAATAGAACTATTTGTTGGATTTTATGCTTCATTTTGACTTAGGTTTAGTCCATTTTTCCTAGCACAACAAATCCCAATATATTGGCCCGACAGAGCAAGGCTTGGTCGACAGAACCAGCGGCAGTACAGATGCAGTCTCACCTAAGATATCTTCCTTATGGGTAACTGCCAGAACCAGGTTTCCACAGTTGGGTGGGGATTTCATGTCCCTTGGAGACATGCGAAGACGCTCGAATAAGGATGATAGGTGGGGTTTTGACACTTATTCTACACAACCAATATGTGACACGATTCCTCTTGTGAAGTATTATATCAAAAACCCAATGCAACATAAGTACATTCACACATTCACAATAACAATGGAACATATATAAATATACTCTTTATAATAAAATACATAGACATTCACTCACAACAAATTATATGCATGCATATTAATCACATTCATCATTCATACATTCGACACAATAGTTAACATGGAAACCCATAGAGGAAAAAACACAAAGGTGCTCTTCATCTAGCATGAGAAATGCATGCACCTTCTATATGCACACTAAGTTGCAAACCCTGTTCTATATCTTCTTCTTTATATACACAGACTCTTTCTTCCTCTCATTCTCTCTGATATTCTCTTCTACTCCCTCCCTACTTGACTCTACTAATGATTTGCACACAACCTAGATTGAATCAACATCTCCTACACTTATGTGCACTCAGTTACAGATTCTTCAACCCTTTCCTATAGCATTAATAGATAAATCACCATACAGAAACTACCAAAACATGCCATAGGATACCTCTGCGGCATTGACAGAGAAGAAGCTCAACAGGGAAGAAGCTAACATCGGAGAAGATAACATGCATACATCTTGGGTTCCTCCTTTTATAACCCCTTACATGTTGCTTTTAGCCAACTTCATACACTTAGCCAACAGATTGTATTTCCTATTCTAGCAACACATGTCAGTAGGAAATAATGGCCCAAATTACAAAGATGCTTTCATACGTGTGGCTTCTTTCGACTATGCCCAACCTTGTCCCCACGATCTTCCTGAATTGTCGCTTTTTGGCCATTATGCCCCATTTTCGTTTTCCATCCATTATACCACATCACTCCTTTTGGTACTATTATTCTGTCAGAACTTTCCTTGTCACACTCCTTCCTTCTAATGCATGTCTTTCCCTGTTTCACATCTTCTTTTGCCGTGGATTTCACAGTTTCCTCTTGAACTCCTTCTTTCCTTAACTCCTTTATATGCTTTTGCCATGCCTCATGTTCCTTCTTTTCCTTCATCTGCTCTTCCTTCCTTCTATTGCTTCCTCTGTCGCAACTCCTTTCTCTTCTTATACCTTATCTCTTTGCATACTTAAGCAGAATTATAAGTGAATTCTACTTTTCTTTCCCTAGGCCCAACATACTTTATTGGACTCAGAAGAGTAAATTTACGAAAAAGCATCCCCCTAGAGTCTTCTTTTGAGTTTTCAAACTCTCAAAAATATGAAAGCATCGACGAGCATATACTAATTCAGGCTCATAAAATCTACAGATTAGTGTCATATCAAGCACTATTCTCTCTTTTCTTCAAGCTTTCTAAAAAAAGAAGAAATACTCGAGTTTGCTTTTTTGGACTCGTTAAAATTTAACAAGAAAGGAAGGAAGGAAATGCACTTTTTGATGATAATTTTGTTAGCAGGAAGTCATCCTTGAACAAATAACTAGTTTTAGTCTCTCGATACTCATGTCTCAGTTTTTCAAGTCCCAGTTCAACTAATACTTTGATTCATTACTCTTCCACTTTTCCTAAATACATGGGGAATTTGTCAATGTCTCCTACATGGAATATAGGTTTAGTTGTTCCATTGAAAGTCTAAAGCTTCCTTGGGTCATCTATGTGTCATTCTCACCATTCAAGGATATTTACCCCCTGTTTATTCATCCTGATCCATATCATTTTCATCTCTGAGATCATTCTAGGTACATCTTCCCTTATCTGGTCTACTAGTTACTCATGTGACATGTTTAAGGATTCATTGCCTTCCTCTTTGCAAAATGTCTTCCAAATAGTACATCCTACAAAAGAAGACCTAGATTTTCGAAGATAGTACCTTAGGATCCACTTTCCATTTTGGTGGACTCCTCTGCATTGGTAGTCAATACAACTCTCTAATTGACATTCCAATGGTACCCTTCCATGTTCGACTTCAACTCATGTATTCAGATGGTAGGATTCGTATTGGTTTCTATGGATTTGGACAAAGACCTTGGGTTACAACCTATATAACCTAAGTTGCACAAGATTGTGCCATACTTTGTGACACTATTAATAGATACCGAATATCTATTATTGTACTCATGTGGCTATGATCCACCTTTGTAAAGTATACGTGGCCTCATTTCCCGTACTATATGATATATATGTATCCTGTAAAGGAGTTAGTGTTCCACATTATTGAATATGGCATCCTCAGTGATGATCATATTTTAAATGACCTTGATTTGTCTATTTTAGGTACTTCTATGCGACCTTGACTCTGAGTCCTCCAAGTTAAAAGATTGTAATGTATTTTTTCCATCACCAGAGTAATTTTTAGGGGCAAAATTTCGCCAATTGGCTATTTTTTGGGTTTTTTTCAAAAAATAAATTCACTATTTGGTCATTTTTAGTGTCTAATATCTTCTATATTTACATAAAATATGTTTTTTTAATCATAATATTCTCCAAAATTTACACATTTCAGTGTTAATTTTATGTTTCATATTTAATATTCACCTACCTATCTATAAACATGTTTTTTTTCAATCCAAAGCAATTGCCTAGAATACTATACTTAAGTATAATACGAGAATCGTTCAAAAATACCCCATGGACCATCGCTACACTCTGACCTCATACATTAGGGGGCATCTTTCATACTATGAAATGGAACTTCTCCGTCCGAGTAATGAACCCACATAGGTCAGTACACAAAAGGACATATGAATTGAAGTGACCCTAACCTTATAGATAGATGCAATCCTTGATACATACTCATTGTTTCAGCATGACTTCTTTTTGAAGATGAAATTACCTTGCACTCACGGGTTCTCTTATAGAAACTCGTGAGTCACTCATCAAAAATGTATGTGCAACACATGAGTTATCCCTAAGAAGTTGTAATTGCGAATTTCCTTTGGGAAACTCACGAGTCACTCGCCAGTTGCTCCACATAAACCTATGAGTTTCGTTAATATGAGTTTA
This sequence comes from Pseudotsuga menziesii, assembly GCA_001517045.1. Taxonomy (NCBI): domain Eukaryota; kingdom Viridiplantae; phylum Streptophyta; class Pinopsida; order Pinales; family Pinaceae; genus Pseudotsuga; species Pseudotsuga menziesii. The sequence goes on from LPNX010650080.1 coordinate 67,935, forward strand.
AAAATAAAACATGATTAGGTCGAGGTAGTTGGATCAGTTTGGTAACCTCCTCAACCATTCTAAGACTCGAATTCCTTCTCCATAGACAAGTATAAAAGGAGGGGAAGGGTAGAGGATGAGGAGGCATTTTTTTGGAGAGAAAGGTTATGTTGGAGGATTCTCTTATTGAGAAGAGCAAGGAGGAATCAGGTCTTGGTGCATAAGAAACTTGTCTCAGATAGGGCTTTGTAATGTTTCTTGAACTTCATCAATAAAGAGTGTTTTCCTTCCATTATTGTCTTAATGCAATGCTTTTATTTCTATGAGTTATGATCTATGTTGTTATTTGTCTTCAAATGAAATTGATATATGTTCATGTCTATTTTATATAACATTACAAGATACTGTGAAGAAACACAAATATTTGTTGAAAGTGTTGAATATAGAAGGCTTGGAGCATTGGAGAGGAAGATTAAAAGCTTGGATCAGCCATCCGAAACAAGGTACATATCCTATTATCTCTTATTCTCTATTTTATGTTTCTAAACCGTAGTTGTCAGCAAGTCACACCTACAATATGTTGGTGACCCTTTACCCCAATTCATAAGGTATATATTCCCTAGCAACACTTCCTTTACCTTATTTCTTGTAACGGTTTAACGAGTCCAAGAAATAAAACTTGAGACTTTCTTCATTGTTGAGTAAGGTTGAGGAAGAGATAAAACAATGCTTTATAAAGCACTGATCTATGGATTTTATGAGCCCAAATTAGTGTATGCTCAATGGTGTTTCCACAATTTGAGAGTTTGAAAACGCCAAAGAAGACCCTATGTGGGAAATATTTTGTAAAGTTAGTCTCCAAAGCCTTAAAAGGTGTAAAATGATCCAAAGGATAACTCTCTTAGCTGAGGATAACTAAGGTATTCATTTTTTGTATTTAGTCGGCAAGGTACGAAAAAGGGTTAAACTATCACCATACTGAATCTCCTTTGAGAACATGCATAAATATTTAGTTTAATGAGCATGAAGGAAAGCAAGGTCACTCAGGTTGTTCTTTTAATTTATGAGTATGGGGAAACCAACGATAAACTCAATGCTTTTGTGATGAATTTTTAGCGAGCATGACAATGGCATAAAGAACACTCAAAATATTTTTCATGGTTTGAACCAAAGCACAAAAAAGAAAATGTAAGCTCAAACAGGTTCCTTTTTTGTAAGCTTAATCTCCCAGACCTGGAAAAGAGATAAACCTATACCTTAGAATACTCTTTAAGACATAATAAACTAGACTATTACTTGTTTGTAAGTAATCCACATGGTCCGGAAAAGGGTTAAACTTATAGCTATTTGGATGTTCCTTCAATTCCTTTAACAAGTTTGAAGGGACAAGAAAAATCAACATTATTGTCATGTTTTAAGGAGTTTAACATGAGCTTAAAGGTAGCTCCATATACCTTTCTAGTAAATTTTTAACGAGCATAAAATTCAACTCGTGGAATTCTTGTTGTTTTTAACGAGCTTGAAGGAAAGCTGGAAGAACACTCTAAATGAGAGGAGACGAGTGTCAAGGGCATGTAGAATTAGTTTCGAGAGCAAGGAACAGGCCTAAGCATAGTGCAAGGAACATGAGAAAGATAAGGACACTCTAGGAGAATATCCTCTAGGTAAAGGGTGTCAAGTTGAAATGATGAAAAGATATAGTCGCTGAGTGAAGATGAGAGCAGAAATGAGGGATTATATAACGAGTTAAAAGCATGGAAGTCGACATCAGGAACATAAGCACCAGCCAAGTATATACAAATGTGGTTACAACTTGAACAAAAGGGTGAGGCCATTATGAAGTTGTGAATCCAATTAAGAATCCTTTCTCCTAGAAACAACAGTATCAATATCATATTCAAAAGAAGAGATTCGATACGGATCAGTTTGTAGAAACATTAAAAACTTTTCTATCTTCAACAAGGGGCATAGTCAAGGCAGAGTCAACTAAGGGGGAAACTATAGTGCCAAGACCTGAGGATTTATAATCAATAAGATTACCCTCAAGAGGAAAGCTAAAGTCGACATCGTTGATCCACAAATAAGAGGGATCCATGAATGCTAGTTTATCGATAGTGACAATGCTTTCGTTGTGAAGAAAATACATCACAAGAAAGAGCATAGACACCACAAATTTCATAACATATAAATAATCATGCTCGAGGATCATATTGAAGTGTAAGGGATCCTCAATAACCATGAAATCAACTAACACAATCTACCCACCTAACACAATAGGTGTTTGAGTAAGTACTCATAAAGTTTGACTAGGTCTTCTATTATAGGCCAGTGGATGATTAAAAGTTGACACAAGTCTAGGATATCCCATGTCTATCCAAGAATGCACATAGAAAATAATAATAAAGGATCCTTCATCTACAATACAACAAGAAACCTGTAGTGTTCGACTTTGACCTTTATTTAAAAAGGTGCATCCAAAGGAAGGCATGGCCTAGACAGGCTATCCCAATCAAAGGAAGAAATATGAGGGATTGGTGGTGGTTCATTCAAAGAAAATTTAGTTCCCCCTTGTCTAAAAAGTTCTGAACTGGTAGTGAAGAGAACATGACTAGTATAAAAATCACTCTCCAAAGGAAGAGTGGTATTGATCGAATATTGCATCGATTCAATCACTTGATAGGGGTCACTCTTCAAAGCAAGAGTGGGATTGAACAAAGATTGCATTGGTTCAACCAGTTTATGTAGATAACTATCCGAAGGAAGAGTGCGATTGACCAATGATCGCATTGGTTCAACCACTTGATTCAGGTCACTCTTCGAAGGAAGAGTGGGATTGACCAAATATACCATTGGTTCAACTACTTGATCAATCAAAAGTTTAAAATATTGTTGGGAAATCATAGTTTGTTCAAGAGAATGATATCCTTGAGACCCATACCTGTCACGTCCCCTCCCCTCTACTCGATAGAGAGGATGTGACTCGAACACTCTGTTCTATTAAACCGGGCAATTTATCCCCATGAACATAAACATAAATAATGCATTGAAAATAAAATACATACATATACAATAGAAGAAAATACATTCATACACATTCTTATGTTCATAATAATTCTTATACAAATATAGTTGCAGAAATTAAATACATAGAGAATACTTATCTTGAAAATAAGTTGTCCCGCAACTAGCTATGTCGTTGCAACATTCCACCCAACCATAGGCAAGTGTGCTCATCAATATATCAGCACCACTTCCACCCCCAAGCTGGGCATGATTTCCACGAGGAACTAGGGAGCAAAAACAAGCTCACACATAGCCAAACACACATCAAAATTCATCCAAACCAAACTACAATTGGGTTTATCAGGATGCGAAGGCAGTGGAAAGGTAGAATTGCTAAGCTAGTGAGCTCAACCATAGAGCTATGGATACCTGCACTCGATCTATCTATCTTGGAATCCATAATACCTACATACCCAACACAAGGAAGTATTCCCTTCATTGCTACATAGTCTCTCAAGCCATACCTTCCCTTCCAGTGCTCTTCAGGGTGTGCTAGTTGTGGGTATTTTATATTAAATTGCATATTTACATGATGTCCAAAATATATTGTGCCTGGCTAGCACGAGTACTACGACATCGATTTTAATTTCCTAAAAATAAAATGTTAAATCGATGGCAGGGCCTTTTCCTTGAGATCCTCACCATGATTAAATAACGATATTTACATCATACATAATTTTAATGTAGATGGGGTTAAAATAGGGATATTACATTCCCCTCTCCCTTACATTAGCACTGTCCTCAGTGCTCTTCAAAAAATAAAAAAAATGGATGTGCCACTCGCATGGAATCCTCTAGCTCCCACGTAGCCTCATCAGGACCATAGTGCTTTCATTGCACCTTTACCTGCCCAACGGATCGATTCTGGAGCACTGTGACCTTCTTGTCTAGGATGCGTAATGGCTTAGTTTGGAACTCTATCTTGGGTTCCACCTGGATCACATCCCAATTAACCACATGGTTAGGATCATGTACATATTTATTAACCAAAGAGACATGAAAAACATTATGAGCTCTAGTGCTAGCAGGAAATGCAAGTCTATATGCAACTAGACCTATTCTTTCAAGCACTTCAAATGGCCCACAATATCTAGGTGATAGCTTAGAACAACTCCCAAGCTTCAAGGAATTATTCATTGGCCTCACTCTAAGATAAGCATGATCCCCGACATTGAATTCCTTATGCACTCTATGATTATCTGCATAGCTCTTCTATCTATCTTGGGATGCTTTCAAGTTCTTCCTAATCTTTGAAACCTCTTACTCCATTTCCTTAAGCAATTTTGGACCAAACACAATTCTATTCACTAGATTATCCCAAGTAACTGGTGTCCTACACCTTCTTCCATATAAAGCCTCATATGGACTCATTCCCAGTGATGCTTGATGTCTGTTATTATATGCAAACTCTACCAAGTGTAAATAATCCTCGCACTTGGATGGTTTTTCCATTACATACATGTGAAGCATGTCTTCAAGCACCTGACTTAATCTCTTTGTTTGTCTGTCGGTTTGAGGATGGTAGGAGGTGCTAAAGTTCAGCTTTGTACCCAAATCTGCAAAAATACCCTTCCAAAAATTGGAAGTAAACTTGGTATCTCTGTCATAAAATATTGCCTTAGGCAATCCATGCAATCTGAAAATTTCCTTCGTGAAAATATTTGCAATGGCATCGGCTTTATATGTGGACTTGACCGGTATAAAATGTGATGCCTTTGTTAACTTGTCCACCACAACCATGATGGAATCATGTTGTTTCATAGTCATTGGTAAACCTCTAATAAATCCATGGAAATGACTTCCCATTTCCATTCCAGGATCGGTAAATGTTGTAATAAACCTGTTGGGTGTTGATGCTCAACCTTCACCTGCTGACATTTCATGCACTTAAAAATATACTTAGCAATGCCCTTTTTCATTCTTGGAAAAAAATACTGCTTTCTGGCTGTAGCAATTGTTTACTAATATCTTGGTTGACCAGAATATGGAGCTTGATGGATCTCATTCATAAAAGTTCTCCTCAAGTCTGCTACATTTGAAATAAAAACTCTATTCTTATAAGTAAGAAGTTCCTCTACTTCCAATTGATATACTTCGTACTTCTTTTCAAGGTTTTGCTGCTGCAACTTCTCCTTTATCTGCATGTACATTTTATCATCGACAATATGGTTAATAATATGCTATCTCAAATCCGGTTGGCAAGTACTAAGAGACTCCACATGCATTTCATGTACCTTCCTGCTGAGTGCATCAACCACCTTGTTTTCTTTTCTGGTATGTGTTTTATTTAAAAATCAAATTCACACAAATATTCCAACCACATAGCTTTCCTAGAATTTAAAGTAGGCTGATCAAACAAGTATTTCACACCATAATGGTCTGTCCTTAGCTCAAATTTCCTTCCCATTAAGGAATGTATCCACATCTTTAGAGCATGTACTATGGCTACAAGTTCTAAACTTATGAGTAGCATAGTTCTTCTCATGCTCCTTCAACTTTCTTGACTCATAACATACCATGTGGTTGTCTTGCATAATAAATCCTCCAAGTCCTTTATTGCATGCATCGGTACACACCACAAAGTCTTTTTCTGCGTCTGCAATTTTCAAAATTGGTGCACTCGTAAGAATATTCTTCAACCGTTGAAAACTTTCTTCACATCTTGGTTTCCATTCAAAATTTATCCCCTTCTTTTGCAAAGAAGTGATTGAATGTGCAACCTTGGAGAATCTTTCAATGAACCTCTTGTAGTACCCGGAAAGTCCCATAAAGGATCTCACATCTGTCACATTTCTTGGAGTTGTCCAATTCATAATGGCCTCAATCTTCTCAGGGTCCACAAATATTCCTTCATTTGAGATAATGGGACCCAAATAATGAATTTTATATTTATAAAGTCACATTTTCTCAACTTTGCATACAACTTATGCTCCCTGAGCAATTACAAGATATTCTCAAATGTTCTTAATGCTCTTCTTCATTCTTAGAATAAATAAGAATGTCATCTAGGAAGACAAGAACAAACTTGTCCAGATACTTGCTAAAAACATTATTCGTGCGACACATGAATGCAAGTAGTTCATTTGTGAGACCAAATGGTACCACCACAAACTCATAGTGCCCATACCTTGTTCTAAAGGTTGTCTTATGAATATATTCCTCTTTGATTCTTACCTGATGGTAACCAGACCTCAAGTCAATTTTTGAAAACACCTTTGGTCCTCTCATTTGATAAAAAAGGTCAGCAATTTGAGGTAAGCGATTTTTATTATTCACAATAACTTTTTTCAAATTCTTGTAGTCAATACATAACCTGAGTGTCCCATATTTCTTTTTCACAAATAGAACTGGTGCTCCCCACGGGGACACACTTGACTTGATATATTTATTTTCGAACAAATCTTGTAACTTCATTTTAGCTCTAGCAATTTTGGCATGCTCATCCTGTAGGGTGTCTTGGACACCAGTGTGGCTCCCGACATAAGTTCAATTGTAAAATCAATGTATCTCTTTGGAGGAAGGTGTAGCATCCCCAAAACCCTTAATGCAGATGATTAAATTTTTTCTTAAATAACCTTTTTCTTCTTTCGAAACACATGGCATGGACAATAATTCACTCTTCAACATTCAATATTAGGCTTAGAAACCACTGCAATAGTCGTTCTTCCCTTGACAGATCCATTTTGTGACTAGAAAACCTCTTCCTCACTGAACCTGTCGTTTTCACCTTCCGCCTTCTACCTCACGGAACTCGGAAATCGTAACACAAAACATGACAAAAACATTAACATTATTCCTTTCCGCATTTTTTCCTTCTGCTAGGAACTCAAAAATTGGAACTCAAAACACGACAGAAACATTAACCTTTCACCCTTTCACCTTTTTGTCTTCCACCCAGAACTCAGAAAATAGAAGCGCACAAACAAGGTGAAGTCCTTCGACTACCTTTCTACATTTCCCATTTCCAACTTCCATCCAAAACTCAGAAGTCAAAAACGCATAACCACGAGAGATTCCTTCGACCACCTTTCCGCCTTCCACCCGGAACTCAGAAATCGAAGAACCAACGTTCAAAAAAATCATTCAACCACCTTTTTGCCTTCATCCCTTATGTATTCCATGGGGAAATTGGAAATCAGAGAACCAACATTCGACCAAAACACTAGATGATTTTTTTGACTTCTGCCTTCTGACCTCGGACTTCAAAAATCAGAAAACTAACTTTCTTCCTTATCCTTTTCCTGCTCTTTCGAATTCTGCTTTCCGACCTCGGCCTTCGGAAAACATAAATCCAACTCTTCCTCAGGACTTTTTGACTCTTTTTCCACTTCTGCCTTCCGTAGGTGGATCTTGTAGTGCGGAAAACCAGCATTATGCTTTGTTTCAATTTCTCTCTTCAACCCTTCACCTTCTGCAGACAGATTCAAGGGTGCATAAACAATTAAGTCAGATGCATTCTGACCCTGTAACTGGGATTCTAACCTCCGTGATCATAAGCAAAATGCATTGAAGCATACACGACAATAAATATGGAAATGTAGGAACATTCATCCAGAGTAAACTCTACCAAACATTAACAAGAATTCATCATATTCAACATATTCATTCATAAGAAAATACATTGCATAAACAGAACAATAGAGATACTTATCTTTGAAGATGAAGCTGTCCTGCAACTAGCTATGTCGCTACAATTCTCCACCCAACCATAGGCCAGTGATGTTCATCAATATCTCAACACCACTACCACCCCCGAGCTGGGAATGACTTCCACAAGGAACTAGGGAACAATAGACTCACACACAGCCATATCAAAACACACACAGTCAAGCCATCCATCAGTTGGGTTTGTCAGACTGCAGGCAATTAATCCAAACACTGTTGGGTTTATCAGACTTAACACAGTCAAGCCAACAAACAATTGGGTTTATCAGAATGAAATCAATCAAGCCAACTTTCACAATAAGGACCAGCCAATCCAACTCACTAATGGGTTTATCAAACTGCTGGATTATCAGGATCACTCAACCAAGTCAGTATACAATTGGGTTTATTAGGCTAACTAGGGAAGGATTACTCACAAGGACAAAATGCACAACAAGACACAATCGAGCCAACTACCAATTGGGTTTATAAGGCTTCTAAACCAAGCCAATGTACATTTGGGTTTATTAGGCTTCCCAGCCAAGCCAATATCCAATTGGGTTTATCAAGCTGTCAACCAAGCCAACCTATCTTTGTTTTTATCAGGCTGCTAAAGTAGTGTATAGGAAGAACTGCTAAGCTAGTGAGCTCATCCATAGAGCTAAGGAAACCTTCACAATATTTATCTGGCCTGGAATCCATGCTGCCTACACACACAACATAAGGAAGTTTTCCCTTCTCTACTTCACAACCCCTCAGGATACACCTTCCCTTCCAATGCTCTTTAAGATGTGCAGTGCATATTGACCAACCACTCTTATCTTACTATGAGGTTCCACACTAGGATTGTCAAGCACATTCTACGTCTCCTCCACTCCTAATTCCTGCATACAGTTCATACCCAAACCAAGGTGCACATCACAGTAAACCACAAGGAAACACATCAACAAAGGCTCCACTCTATACCACCAAGAAACAATTTCGTAGACCACTCTGTAGCACAATGTAGTTTAGGATAACATTGTAACACACGACCATGGTTTCACACACTCTATCATGTAGAGAAAACACTATCAAACAACCCTTCTACGACTCAGGATAGTGAACAATTCCTGATCGATCGAATCGAATGGTAGAATGGATCGAGTGACCACAACGTTCAAATGAAGACCATGTTGACAGGTTGGGCATGCAATCATGTGGGAACTTGCTTCAGAAGCAAGAAAATGGCTTCTAAAACTGCAAGCTTGATCAGTTACAAAACCAACTACCATGCCTTGCTCTTCCCAAGGAATTCACTTCCTCAACCAATTTCCTGCAAGAAAATTGAATGAGCGAGCACATGGATGAACCAGGGTAGACGACATAATGAACGGGTATCTTTTGAACAAATCTACTACTGAGATCATCCATCAAATAGATCGATGGCACACAATGATTTCATTGATTCAACTAGCATGACTTAACAAACTTTTGATGTGTGTGAAATTCCAATGTAATCCACTTCATCAAGTTTGGAGTCCATCATTGATCTTGTGGGGACACAGATCCAACAGTCGATAAGGATTTCACAGTGTCAACTAGAAAGGTAGTTAACTCAGCTAGCATGTGTGAAATTTATATCCAAAATGATTGAATTCCGAGCTCGCGTCCACCTGGGTGACTTGGACGACAAAACAATGAAGATTTTTTTGCTGATTAGACTAGGTTTTGTGAGGATTGTACCTGCAATATCTCAGCTGGCATCTACTGGTTAATTCCCTCTTTGTTCCTCTATGAAATCATGCCCCCATATATTTCACCTTGTAGTGCATATCTAGCTATGGTATTTTTATTAAAATTGTGTGTTGTTTACATGATATTCCAAAATATGCATTGTGCTTGACCAACACATTGAACCATAGGCATCAACGTTGATAACCTATACACAAAACCATCAATCAATGGAAGGGCCTTGTATTTGATATTTTTTCCATTATTTTCATACAATATATACATCATGTACACTTTCAGTACCATGGGTTCAAAACTGGGGAATTACATTCCCCTCCCCCTTGGGGTCAAAATCGAGGTGTTACAGAAATCCTGGAATCTCATCACGGAAAACATCCCTAAATTCTTGCAATACCAGATATTCCTCCAACCTAGGAGTTTCATTTTTCATTGCCTCCAAAACATGGGTTGCATACAATCGACAACCTTTCCTATAGAACTTCTTCAACTGCATTGTTGAAACCTGCCTAGTAAAAATCATCTTTAGAATTCGACTTACAACCCTTGGGTTTCCTTCTTCATCCATGCATTCAAATGTCTTGTTGTAGTAGTCAAGTTTAACCATTTGTGCTTCTAACCATTCCATTCCAATGAGAATATCATAGGAACCAAGTGGAAAAATATTCAGGTTTGCATAAATGAATAACCCATCCATCTCTAATGGACATTTCTCTATAATTTCACTAACTTTTCTCTTGGTTCCAGTGGCTAGTTGAACTAAACATGATTTTATATGCTTTAATTTCTTAAAAGCACAAATCTAAACAATTTTAGGAGTGATATAACTGTGACCAGATCCAGATTCAATTAAAATAGAAACGGATTCCTCAACAATCTTACCTTCAACTTCAACAATAGTCGATTGATGATCTTCCTAGCATTCCTCTAGTGCTGCATAGATTCTAGAGATGGTCCTTGGCACTTGACCCATTGTTTTAGCTCCTTGGATGTGATGGACTTGAATTACATTCACATTCTGATGTGGATAGTTCCTAAGCATATGATCTCCTCCACATCCACAACATTGAATTGGTTCTCTTGTCTCCTTTGGATCTCTTGGCTTGTCTCCCATCATTCTAGCTTGCTTATTCACAACTTGTGATGGCTGCCTTTGCTGATTTCAGAATTTAGAGTGTTTGAAACCTTTATTCCTTTGGTGAAAATTCTCATTCCTCTTGTCCTTCCATGCCTTATGGATATTAGGTTTGGTTTTGTTTTGATCATAGCAATACTTGGCCTTCCTTATTGCCTCTTCTGGAGTTTGAGGTTCATCAAACTCAATCCTATATTTATATGACTGAGGTAGCCCACTTAGAAAACGCTGAATTTTCACCTTATCATCTCGAATATATTTGACATACCTTATTAGTTATATGAATTTGTTTGCATATTCTTCCATGGTCAATTATCCCAATTTCAGCTCATGGAACTCTTTAATCTTATCATCATAGTACCTATTAGAGAGGTACTTCTACTTGAAATATTTGTTGAACTGCTTCCACACAATTCTTCTTTCATTGATCTTATTCACTTGCCTGAGGTGCCCCCACCATATGGATGCTCTTCCATTCAAGTTAAATATGGATATCCTTGCCTTCATATTTCCAGTGTAGTCTTGGACTTGGAAATACTTTCTCATCGCAAGAAGGCAAGTTTCAGCTTCTTGACCAGATTTTACCTCACCATCAAATGTAGGAGGATTTTCCTTCTTAAATTCCCCATAGGAATTGTTCTTGTAATGCCTCTTCATCTTTCTCCTGTGAGATGAAGAGATTGAACCCCCAATGGATTCTTTAGAGTCGAAGGATCCACTATAAGATATTTCTGAAGTATGGATCTATCTCCAGGAACTCTTCTTGGGCTATGGGCCCTCTTGCAAGAATTTATCCTTGAACTATTCTTACTCCCTTCTGGATTGGATGTCTGATGCCCAAAGTTTATCTGCCTTTGGATGTCTGTCAAACTCTGTAGCATGTTTGCATTCAACTGCTTTTGGTCTTCCTGAGCTTTAAGCATCCTTTCATTATCTTCTCTGCAACTTTTTAACTCCACCCTTAGGCTCCTCATGGTGGCTGCATTAATATCCGGGGGAGTGTCTTGATATATTCTCCCATTGGATTATGTTTCAACATTCTCAAGCTATACGTTATCCCCCATGGCATCTACCTCGATCTCATAGGGATCATGTGCATCATCCATGATGATCATCTTCTTGTCCCAACCAAGACCAAATTTTCGAAATTGCACTATGTGGAATGATTTCTTTAATGTGACTACGATTCTGCAAAATGTGTTCATAAACACAATTTTTACATGCATGAATTCTCATAAATTTATAAATTACTAAAACATAGACTTTTCTCACAATTAATGACTATCTCAGGGGGATGATGGGAGTCAAGGGGGATTTCCTCCTTGTGGCCAGTTGAGGGCAGCATACTCAAATATTTTGATTTCGTGCAATCCAACGCACATGTTCTCGGCATTTTTCAACTTTCTCACAACTGCAAATCTCACTGGAAAACTACTGAAATTATTTGTTTCGGCGGATTTTACATTTTTCCTCCGATCGACAAACTCATCGAAATTTTCCAACATGTTGGCACAACTTACATATTTATTACGACGTGTAGACAAAACTGCCCAAGTTTATTCGACATGTATCGAAAAAAATCACCATTTTCTTCTGATCGACAAAACTTCGCCTTTGCTCCCAACGTGTCGGAAAAACTCCGTTTTTGCTTCCAACGCATCAGAAAAAATCATTGTTTCCTTCCGACGTGTCGGTAGAAATCATCTTTTCCAACACTCAGAAAAAATCCTCTTTTCCTCTCGACATGTTGGTAAAACTCATCCATTTCTTTCGACAAAGAAATTTCGACACTTAGTGTTATCTCCCAAAATAAATTTATTTTGATAGTATGAAGAATTCGAGTCATATTATGAAAAATTTAAAGATTACTAACAAATTGAAGGTCTCTGGTTTTTCTATGGTTGAAAAAATTAGAATTTTTAGCTTTCAGTGGCTTAGGCGGGGTTCTTAACAGCTTATTAGACACTGAAAGGCTTTGTTTCTACAGCTAACAGTTTAATGCTGGATGAAGGTTAACCAGCAAAAGCGGGCCTGAGAGAGTAAATGATGAAATAAATTTCAGTGGCTTAGGTGAAACTTCAGACATCTCATTAGCCACTGAAAAGTGTTTCTTTCAGCAGCTTAGTGAACAGTTCAAGAAGGGCGTTAACCATCGAAAGCAGGCAAAAATGCGTTGGGGAAAAAACCCACTCAAAAAACTCAAAACACATGTTTACATGGCTAAGCGTGGTTTCAAAATGTTCTCTAAGCCACCAAAAGCAAACTTTCGGAAGCTAAGACCAAAATTTTAGGACGCTCTAAGCCACTGAAAGGGGCGTTTTACTATGAAAAGGCATCATTTTAAAACGGTGATTATGAGCGACTAGAGAATCATTTTGCAAAACTCTTGGAGGTTTTTGTTCCTAACAGGTCAGAGAAAAATAACCTATCTCAGTTTTCCTACAGGTGTTTCATATTGGGAGAATCAAATCCATCTTTGAGCACTAATTTTAGGATCTCAGAATTTCCTGTTTGACACATGTTTTTGAAATCCAGATCCCGGGCAAATTAAAATGAATTCCAAAACGATGAGAGAGGTTTTTTCTCAAAAAAAACCAATATACAAAAATCTCTTTCATTTTACACCCAGGTATCACATATTTGAAGGAACAAATCCAACTCTGAGCCCCAGTTTTTAGCAGTTTGGCCAAACTTTTAGGGCAAAAGTTGACCTAACAGAGCAATTGATAGTAGAGATTGAAGTAACCCCATCACCTACACCAAAAGGGAAAGATGAAATAGAAGAGAAGGCTTCCTCTAGCAAGCCCAAGACTCAAAGGATAAATCAGTAGCTGAGACAAGTTTATGAGATGGAGATTCTGGAAAGGGAGATAAAGAAGAAGAATGCTACATTGACCAGTAGGAGCAAGTTGCTGCATAAATATTACCTGGAGTTGATAGAAAGGTATGCTTTCCTAAAAATACTAAATAAAAGGTACCTAAAACACAATACTAGATTGTACAGGATGATTAGGCTCCAAAGACTGCAACTGAAGGAGGCCAATGCAAACCCTAGTAGCCACCCCATGTTGGAAACCGTAGCTAAAGCTACAATTAGCCTTTAGCCTTGAGAAACAAGCTAGGCTATTGTTAACCCTCCTAGCACAGAGCCTGCTGAAGAAGAAAGCTGAGAAGACAGACATAAAAGAACATTTTTGGAAGAAACCTAATAATTTTTGGGAAACAGGGCTTTCGGTGGCTTAGGCGGACGTTGGGGCAGTTCATTAGCCACCAAAAGCGCCGCTTTTGATAGCTAATGGTATCGATAGTCTGGCCTCTTAACCACCGAAAGTAGACAAAGGCTTAAAATTAAATTTTGGAACGCAGGACCAGTTTTGGGCAAATATAGATGGCCTAGGGACAAAGTCTGAAGATGAAGGATGCAGAGGAAAGCATAAGGAAAGGTCTGTTTCAGTTTTACTATGACATAACAACAGAAAAGGTCACCAACACCTAGCTTTCAAAAGAAAATAGTGAATTAACCAGTAGAAGATTAGTGGCAGTGATTTCCAGTACTTACTTCAATTATCAGAAGGTTCAAACAGTGAACTCATTCTACAGATAGTTAGACTAGTAGTTAATTAGGGGTTTTGACCTAATTATGCAAAAAACAATTATTTTGTTTATTTTTATTAAATCAGATCCAAGTTTTCATGATTTGAGTATTTTTGTAAAGGCTATAAAGCCTAAGACTTATTTTATTGAAAGAGGTCGACTTCAAGGACTTGTAGACCATACTATTGGTAGCTTCTCATTTTGCTCATGATTTAATATAAGCTCTTTTGTTATCATTTGCTCAGCTTCCATTTCTGTCTTTTCTGTGCTTATGCTTGAATGTGTATTCAGGTTAAATTCAAGTTAATTAATGACTAATAGATGTCACCCTATTGGCATATTGATGTGATTTGAATGATAAGTACCATCCTTATCATGATTTAGCCATTTATATGCATCTGTTTGGTGTGTAAATCTACCAGCCTGATGAGTTCTCCATCCCTGCACCTTATTGTCAACCTCTGAATAGTGGTAACTAAAAGCCTTGTACCTGATTGAGTTTCATGCATGTCTTGAGAGTGGAAGGTCATATAAGTCACCTGACTTGATCCATATTATAAAACCCCAAAAACATTATAAGTTGCCAGGCATCCTCGAGCTACAACCTAGAGGAGTTTCTTGGAGTGATAACACTTTGAAAAAAATTTGAAAATTTTTCTTTCTTCCTTTCTATCATCTGCTCAACTCAACATTTTCCTCTGATAGGTGTCGGCAAAACTCATTGGTTCCTTCCGACATAAGTTTTTCAGACACATAAATTGTAAAAAATACATAGATTTTTTTTTTCGCGGCGGTATCGACAAATATTGTTAAGATGTATTATGAAAAATCATTGAGGTTGCTCGACACGCATTGGATAAACTTAGCTAACTCAATTGACATATTGACAAACCTCGTTGAGTCTTGCCGACATGGAAAACTTTTCAAATACTTAAAAAAAAAAAATTATGTCTACTTTTTTTTCTGCTAACCACAGAGGGTGATCTAACCTCTGTCAACTATTCAACTTGGTCCATTCAAACCCAATGTTGCAACCTTGCTCTGATACCACACTGTCACGTCCTCTGCATTGAGTAGAGTGGAGGGGACGTGAAAATACCACACTATTTGTACCTCTTTAATAACAAGGCACATAGGAGTAAGGTTATCTGCCTCTCAAATATTACAAGGGAACATAGGCTTGCATCCTCAACAATTGGTTTTCTCTACAGTGTTAACATGGCTTACATTGGATGTTTGTTTTCCCCCAGCATGACCTTCATAGACTGGGTGGTTGGTTCCAACATGAACTGTAGAGGTTGGTTTTTTGACCCGATCATGACCTTTAGAGGTTGGGTGGTTAGGTCAAACATGACTTGCAAAGGCTGGTTGTTTACTCTGAGCTTGACCTAAAGAGTCTAGGTGTTTAGGTCCAACATGACTTGCATAGGTTGGGTGAATTCCACCAACATGATCTCCAGAGGTTGGGTGGTTAGGTCCAACATGACTTGTAGAGGTTGGGTGAATGCCCCCAACATGACCTCCAAAGGCTAGGTGACTGCCCCCTTGCTTTCGTGTCTTCTTCCTATTCTTCCTCCTTTTATTCCTTTTAGACTACATGTTACTACTATCAAAACTTTCATCACATGAGGTAGAAGGAGGAGGAGATGTTTCTACTGGTGAATGGGGACATCGTTTTGATGCCCTTCATATAAGGTGCTTTCTTGGGAAGCATCAGGAGCATTCAGGAAAATCATAGTGGAAAACAACCAAACCGGTATCCCAATGGTGAATCCAAGAAGATTCAAAGTGACCATCAAGCGAAAAAAAACATTCCCAGTAAAAGAAAAAGTACAATAAGCCCCTTGCATAGGGGTCTTTTGGTTGGTGTCCATAGTGTTTGTTTTTAGGGAATTTATCCTATGGTTGGGTTTGAGGCCACCAACATAATAGGGGTTCTATTGATAGACATATGAGGTTATATAAACATTTATTAAAGAAAATACTTAATGTAAGAGAGGATGCATACCTTATTCTGAAGGTTGATCCTAGTTTGGTATTCTTTCCAAATGCTACAAAAATCCAAAGCCACAATACCTGCAACAAAGAAATAACCTTCCTCAAAGCACCTTCAACTATTATAAAATATGAAATATGAACATATATCATGAATGCAACTTAAATATAAATCATAATCTAGATAATTTCCATGAACAATTTAAATACACATTACAATAGAAATGGAAGGAAAAGACTTTATTTATTCATGAACTTTTTGGAACAATTACATATACCTCAACCTGATCAAGATTTCTTAAAACTAGTGTCTCATCCCTCTTGCTTCTCTTCTCCAAAAGAAATCTTCCAACATAAATTTGCCTCCAAAAGGTCCCCCTATCGTCTATCCCCTCTCCTCTTTTTATAGTTAATTAGGAGGATGAGTTACGAGGTTAGGGTGGTTAGCAGAGTTGGGCTAGGTTCCAAATTGACCCCAACTACCTCATGACTAGTTTTATTTTTATTTTTAATGATTTTTAATGGAATACATGGGTATAATGAAGGAAACTTGCATATGGTATGCGGGTTTCCTTGAGGAAACTCACGTATTCATCTTTTGATTTCAATACGCGAGCTGTATGTGTGCAACTCATGTATGATACATAGGTTTTCAAGAAGCAAGTCAAGTATTCAAGCCAAACTCATAATCAAAATGTGTTGATACTGGAGTAAACACTATATATTTATGGTCCATATATCTTATAATGTTAAGGCTCTTCTATCCATTTATTCTTTTTTTGTGATGACACATTTTGTGTCATCACTCAAATAGATAAGTGGCATTTCAAGCTATAACATATCCCCCCTAATGTATGAGGTCAGAGCGTACGAATGACCAAAATACATTACAATATTTAAGTCAAAGGACTCAAGATCTAGGTCACAAAGAAGTACCTGAATTATACAAATAGATGTTATTTTACAAAATAATCACTAAGGATGCTAGTTTCAATAATGTGGAACACTAGCTCCTTTACAAGTTACATACACAACATATAATACAATCTATGAGGCCACACATTATTTACAAAGTGGATCACAGCCACATGAGTACAATAACATATCTTTGATAACTAGAGTTGTGTCTTGAAGTATGACACGATCTTGCGTAACTTAGGCTTTATAAGTTGAAAACCCAAGGTCTTCATCCAAATCCATATAGCCAAGTAGGAATCCTAACCATGTGAATATAGTAGTTGAAGTCGAACATGGAGGATATCATCGGAAAATCAGTTAAAGGGTTGTACCAATAACCAATGAAAAGGAGACCACCGATATGGAAAGTGGATTCGGAGGTACTATCTGAGAACTCTAGGCCTTCATCATTAGCTGGTGTCGATGGAAAGTTGTTTATGATAAGGAATGCATTGATGAATCCTTCAACATATCACATGAGTAAACTAGTAGACTGGATGAGGGAATACAATGTAGATCAATATCAGAGATGGTCATGATAGGGATCAAGGTAAACAGATAGAGGTTAAAGATCCTTGAGCAGTGATCAAAACACAAGAGTGACTCAAGGTAGCTTTAGACTCAATAGGAACAACTGGACACTTTTACAATGTAGGAGACATTAATAGATTCCCCATATACTTGGATCAGCTCATCAAATGGAGGAGTAGTAACTTAGAGTACAGGTTGAAACTGGGAACTATAAAAATGAGGCTTGAATTTTGGGAGACCCAAAACTGGTGCTTTGTTCAAGGATTACTATGAACTTGCTTCCAAACAACTTACAATGTAAATAGAGTATTTCCTTCCTTCCTTTTTGTTAAGGTTTAACGAGTCCAAGAAAGAAAACTTAAGCCCTTCTTAATTTTTAGGCAAGCTTGAAAAAGAGATAGAATATTGCTTGGTAAAGAACTGATTCATGGATTTTACGAGCCTAAATTAGTGGATGCTTGTCAATGTTTTCATAATTTGAGAGTTTGAAAACTCCAAAGAAGACCCTAGGGGGGTGCTTTTTCGTAAAGTTAGTCTCCTAAGTCCAAAAAAGTATAAAAAAATCCAGAGAAGAAATATCTTAGCTTCGAGGAACTAAGGTATTCCTTTTTTTTATATAGTCGGCAAGGTCTGAAAAAGGGGTAAACTATCACCAAACTGATGCTCCTTCGAGAGAAAGAATATAGCCTTAGTTTGATGAGTGTGAAGGAAGGAAATATCACTCATAATGTTCCATTTATTTACAAGTATGGGGAAGCCATCAATAAACTTGATGCGTTGTACTAAGGTTTAAAAAACATGACATTGACATAAAGAACATTCATAATATTTTTCATGTTTTAAAGTAGAGCACGAAAAATAAAAATTGAACTCAAACATCTTCCTTTTTTTTAAAGTTTAGTCCTCCAGGCCCGAAAAAGAGATAAACCTATACCTGGAAATACTCTTCTAGTCGCAGTGAACTATAGTATTCCTTTTTTTGTAAGTAATCCACATGGTCCGGAAAAGGGTTAAACTTATACCAATGTGGATGATATTTCACTTCCTTTAACGAGTCTTAAAGAACAAGTAAACATGACAACCTAGTCAAAAATATTTAAGGAGTCAGACCAAGGCTTAAAGGTAACTCCATATGATGGGAACCTAAAGGATAGTCAACAAAACATAGAGTATGAGGCTCATTTTCACATGTAATACCACTAAGAAGGCTCCTAATACCTAACAACATGCAACATGGGTATTGAAATGGAAAGAAGGATTCTAACTAGGGTACCCATGTTAGGTAATGTCTAATCCATGGAAGAACAATGATGTTTGAAGGATAATAGGAGGCTACAAATCATAGTCCATGGAGGAAAAGGAATCCTATATTTCAAAGAGGGATAAATTAAAAGTGAAAAATGTAGTGGACAAAATATCCTACCTTATACGTCGATGCATATCACCTAAACAATCTAGTAAAAAATCAACACAACATTAGTTATAATATTTAAAATTAACCAAAAACTATACAAAGTGGGTAAAAAAATAGAATTGTTTTACTATAAATATTAATTTTGGGTTAGATACTAATTCATTTTGACTTTCACCTTGAAATAGTTCAAAATTACCCTTTAGATTCAAATGCTTTGTTCGATCAATCCAGTGGACGAAATCAAATTCCACAAGTTGCAGGTAACTCTTGTTTCTCCTACATTTCATTTCATGGCTTTTATTCGAAAATTTTCCTGCAAATTTTAGTATTTTGGAAAGTTTAAAAGGGAACCACATGGTATATGTGGGTATCGTCTTGTAAAATCATGTATTTGAGAAAAATGCATGGGTGAACAATGAGGTACCCATGTATGTACGCGTTGTGCAAAACACTACACACCTGTATTCTACGGGTCATGCCTAGGGCATGATAAATGACCAATATTCATGGCTTTTGCAGCAAAATGGTTCTAAATGGCATGAACGGGAGCATGAGGTATTGGATTGTGACATTTTACGGGATGCTTTAACATTAAATTCCCTCCAACGATGTGAATTTCTTAAGTTTTTTTGCACGACCAATATGCGTGCCCAAATCAATTTGTTGGAAACCTTGGTAACGTATTGGGATCCTGATCAGGGTTTGTTTGACCTTCAAGGTGAAATACTTGATGTTACTGTTGAAGACATCTACTTCATCATGGGGTGCCAATGAATCTAAGTTGTTCGGTTATGGTGGTGACCCAGTGAGTGTCCAAGATTATATGAACACATATTGTGTTACTGGATCACAAAATCCAGACACTTAAGTTTCAAACAATAAGATTTCCACTTAAGGTGACCATGAGTACCATTACACGAGTGGAGGGTATGTCATCTTTACATTTGGCCACTCGTAACCATATTCATTTGGGTGTAGAGTTCTTAAGGAACGTGGTATTTTACTAGTGTTTAGGTCTTGCCATCAATACAAAGAAACAACTTACATATTGCAAACTTGGTAAGAAGAAGAATTTTGGTTATCCGAGCATCTTTCTAGCTTTCTTCTTTGAGCATGTTCGAGCACTGAGTATGTTGGCCTTCTGATGTCTCTTCGACCCATGTTCAGTACCCTTTTCTCTTGTGCATAAAAAATCCCAAGATATCATCCCAACCAAGCAAAGCCCAATAGACAACACCTACGATGCAGATGCAGTCTCACCCAAGATATATTTCTATGGGTAACTTCCATAACCAGGTTTCCGCAGTTGGGTGGGGAATTCTGCATCCCTTGGCCTTTTAACAAGGCACTCGACCAAATCCCATGGATGGATTACTTATGCTTGCCATGCATATTTAGACTGCGGCACACTTCTTCCTTTGTCAATAATATACCAATAACCCCATTGCAACATAGATACATTCAACTTATAATAGTGCGAATGATATATATAAACTCATTCATAAGAAAATACATAAGCATTCATTCACAACAACATATACACATGCAAGTTAAGCACATTCAACATCCACACATATAACACAAAATATAACGTGGAAACCCATCCAGGAAAAAACCACAAAGGTGCTCTTCATGTGGCATGAGAAATATATGGCACCTTGGGTCTGCACACTAAGCTGCAGACTCTGTTCTAGATCTTCCTTAATTCTCTATACAGACTTCTCTCTCCTCTCATGCTCTCTTATATTCTATCGCTGGTCTTTCTCTACTTAACTCTACTATTGATCCATACATATCCTGGATCGACTTAGTCTCCTCTAAACTTCTATGCACTCGGTTGATTATTCTCAACACTATGCACTTAGTAAAACCAACAGACATACAACAATATCTAGAAGCTAACAACACTGAAGAGGATCAAGAAGCTAACTCACATACAACTTGGGTTCCTCTTTTTATAGAATCTTTACAGACTCTTTACCCTTTTCTCTCTCAATTGACTTGATACACTTATCCAACATGATGTCTTTCCTATTCTAGCGACACATTCGAGTAGGCACTACCAACATGACTTACAAAGATACCTTCATATGTGCGACTTCCACCGGATCTAGCTGACCTCATACCCATGATATTTTTGACATGTCGCTTTGTAATTGTTGCATCGTTGCATGCCTTATGACATCACTCTACTCCATCTCATTCTTTCTCTATCACGTCCTTTCCTTTTATAGTGGCTTTTATTCTGTTGTGGATCCTTCTTCCATCGCGACTTCTGTTTTGTTGCAACTTCTCTTCTATTGTGAATTTTCTTCTGTCATGGCTTCTCTTCTTCTACTACTTCTTTCCTTAACCCTTTCCTCTTTATCTTCCTCTCTTGCACCTCATTTTCCTTCTTTCCCTTCATCTGTTATTCCTTCCTTCTTTATGTCGCTGCCTATGTCGCAACTCCTTTCTCTTCTTTTTCCTTATCTCTTTTCATATATAAGAAGAATTCCAAGTGAATTTGTCTTACCTTTCCCTAGGCCCAACAGGTCCCCAAAAATCACATGTGGCTCGTACTGAGCCACGCAAAGCCTATTCCTCCATTTCTTCACTTGTGTCGACTTTTCTTTGAAAATATTATAAGATTTTTGTTACTCTCTCTGCTTCCTGTCACAGTTCTTCCTTTGTCTTCTTCAATTGATCCACAAGGTCGAAACTGGCATGTTCCAACATTACCTTTTATGCTAACTCTGCTTCTTCTCACACCTTCTAATGTACAAGTTAAATCATGTCTATAACTCTTTCAACTTCAGCTTCCAACTCTTCAATCTTATCTACGCGTTGCTATTGTTACGTGCGCAAAATTTTGACCTTTTGTTGCAATTTTTTCATCTCTACATCCTTATCCATTTTTCTGCCAAGGGAAATTTTTTCATTGCACTCTTCATCTGGTTAATGTATGCTTCAACTGTGCACATATCCTTTCTAAATTTCTCTAAGTCCACATCATCTATAAGCTCTTCCCAAGCCTACGAGACTTGGTTGAAAATTTTAGCACGCACTGCTTCTTCCTCTTCAATATTCTATGCAGCTTCCATTTCTGCTTGCATTCACTCCTCCAACACCTCAAGGGGTGTGTTTGGTATTACCTTCACCTCCAGCTCTCTGACTTTCTTTTGGAGGTCTTTTGTGATTTCTCCAAGTCAAGTGACCTTGGATTCTGCCCCCATTTCCTCTGTTATTCCTTCCCCTGCAAATTTTATACAAGCAAAGGCTACTTCCTTGTCGAGACTATGGCAATTTTATTCCCATCTCTTCATCTTCTGCTTAGACTCTTGTACTACTAGTTTCATATTCTTAACACTCTTTGTGCGACCTTTTCTTTCTTAATTAGTGCGCCTTCTCGCACTTTTATCTATGCAACTACAACACTTTGCATTGCATACACTTCAACCATTTCCATTAATGAGAAGTATATCATTATCTGACCTATGCTCTTGGTGACATCATTAAACTCTAGATTTCCCATGTCAATAAATATTCTTGATACATGTATTCTTATTAGTGGAACTATAACTCTATTCCATTTGGTTGTACTTTTGAAGTCTCTGGTGGATCCTGCGACTCAGTGCTTGGGGTTGGATGGTCTACAACAACATTAACATCCTTGATAACTTTAGAAAAGCCTTTGAGTAAATCAGTAACCATACTTGTGAGCTCTGTCTATCACTCCTCTATGGTTTTTAAGCTTGTCTATGCAGCTTCAGTTATTGCCTCAATCATAAGCTATACATCATCGCTATCCAGGTTGACAGTATTTTCACTTCTATCGGATTTTCTATTCTTTTTCTTCCTGGAATCTTCTTGTTTCATCTTTGAGTCTTTTGTTTTTATTTTCTATATCTGGGTCTGTCAAAGTTGAACTGGAACGAATCTGTGTTGGGTTTGAATCCTCCTACGCATTTTCTTCTTCATTTCAGTCATTTGGTGGTGGTGGATCCTCTTATCATAGTTTCTCTTCTTCTTGTACTAGTTTCTCTTTTGGCACCAGGAAATACCATTCTTTCGGGAATTCATCAATAATTTCTTCAACATATTCCTCTGATATTATGAATTTCATCTCCAACCATGGGTGATGTGGGTCCTGGTGTGACTGCATATTAACATGGAGAGATCCAATCTTGAATCTAACAACTTGACGAAACCATTTAAAACTGGCGTCATGCAACCTGTACTGGCTCCTTATTTGGTTCCTTATAGCTTCCCCATGTATAAATAATTTGGTTTTATTTTATGTCTTTTGTTCCTTTCTAGTCTTGTCGAGCCAAAGGTTTTGGTATCACGCACCTTTGTAGTTCACCAACAAATATACCCCTTGGTATCTCGGTGTTTCACACCATGCAATGAATGAAATTAAGATTAAAAGCCAAGAGTAGTGAAATGGAATACCATCCTCCTATGATTCAATGACATCTTGCAACAGTTGATTTTGCAAGAACTGTGACCAATTGATCTGAACTCCCTCCACGCAGAGTTCAGCCAACATGATCGCACCTGCAATGCATTAGGTTGGGTGCATCTTGTGCCTTAAATTCAAGGCCAATACCTTCACAGCAAAGAAAACAATATAATAATTGATGGAGGATATCATATATCCTCTATTCTCTCTTACTACATTGCATTTCTCCTTCCTCTGCGCAGCTATCGATGCTTCTTAATCCTTCCTTAGAAGTGGTGTTGGGTCCATTCCTGGGAATGGTAGGTGTGTGATGATTGCAATAAGTTCAACATATACATATATAGTATTTCCAAGCCATAAGAAACCACCATGAAATAATACCAACAATTTCTTAACACAGGTGTTTATCGGTATGTTGTGGCTAAAATGTGGCATATATAGCAACGAAAGTATGCCAGACTGATTTAGTTCTATATCCCACTCCATTGGGGAAAATATCTTCAGTGCATCTAGTGTGTCTCACACAGTCACCATATAGTTCACACAGTCTTGGTATTTCTGCTTCTTTTTGTCGTGGTAAACAACGGTTAACTTCTACAGGTTTCGCAATATATCCTTCGACACCTTCCCTCCTTTTTTCACCAATGGTGCTATCAGTGAGACCCCTGTACACTTTTGGATTTTGACTTTTGGTGCATCACTACATCTAGGTGAAACATAAGGTGGCAGAAAATTTCTTGTCTCAGAATATTCATCATCCTTTGGGGGTTACGATGGGGTTGTCGATGCTTTTCCATTCCTCTTTTGGCTACCATTGCGCTTGCCCCATGTGGTTCCAGAGAGACCTTGTTTTTTTGCATGAGCTTTTCTAGATGTCCTAACTGGATTTTGATACATAACTAGAGAGGTATGTTCAACAAATAGTGTGTTCTGTGCAATAAATGGTGTGGTATGTGCAGCAAATGTTGTGGTATGTGCAGCAACTAGTGTGGTCTATGTAGAAGATGATGGAACCTCCTCCTGCAGTGGAACATAACCAGGATTATCCTCCATGACTATCATAGGAGATGTATGATCAAACTTAGATTCAACAACTGTACTAGTGCTAGAGATGGAAATGACCATGCTAGGAACAATTTTCTTCAGCTCTTAAGGTCGGAGACAACAACAACTCTTTTTTCTAGGAATAGAATGAAATGAACTTGGGTGTGAAGGATGATAGCATGCAACAATTTTCCATAGTTGTTCTCCGCATGTGTAGGCAATCAATAGAAAGGAATCCATCTTTTGAGGAACATGGGAGTGCCATCTGATTGATTAGGGAAGTTTTGTGTATGCCACCAGTTATCTGTCACTTTGAATGGTATTTATTTCCATAAAGTTGGATGTGACCAAAAAGAACGCCGCCATATTTTCTTGGATTTTCTGAATTAATGACCTCCATCCTATCATATCCAGGATCCTAGTATCTTATGCGACAACATCGTACTCCTTGTGACTTGATTTTTATCTTTGCTAGAGGACCTTTATTACAATAGTGGCATAGTCCTTATGACCAATTTCTGTCTTTAAAAGGGTTCCTTTCTTGCGAAATACCAAGTGTTCGCTCAGAATTTGACCTTCACTAGACGCCAAGTCTACAAAATTTCACTTCTTGCTGCAAAAGACTATCACTCTGTGACCATAAATT
Source organism: Pseudotsuga menziesii (assembly GCA_001517045.1). Lineage (NCBI taxonomy): Eukaryota > Viridiplantae > Streptophyta > Pinopsida > Pinales > Pinaceae > Pseudotsuga > Pseudotsuga menziesii. The sequence continues at coordinate 93,112 of LPNX010650080.1, forward strand.
TTTGCTCATGTTTCTTTGTTTTCTCTCTTTTATTTTTGTTTTATGTCCTCTTCCTCTTTTTCTCTTTTTACTTTTTTAATTTTTTATGCGACCAAGTCACAACTATTGTAATATGGTTTCAGTCGACTCCCATTGCCGAGACCACCAACTTCTGTCCTATCTAATTTTTCTAGTTTCACTTCTCCTCCATCAGTGATCTCTTTGACAATGCACGGTCCTAACCAATGATTTTTTAATTTCCATGTTGTTATGGAGAGAAATTCCTATGGCTTGGGGTACCACAACAGACAGCTTGACTCCAGAAATCAATCCTTTCCAATATGCAAGAGAAATCAAATATCTAACACTAAAGGATCAGACCTCGTACCTTATTCCAGACGGTTGAAGTAGATCCTCGTTGAGCTTTCCAACTTTGGCTTGAATTGATGAATCACTTCCTCAACAACAAGTAAACAAGACAAGCATACTATATATATTGGTGTTATATCTACTCTAGCATATATAATCAACAATGTAGAAGCATTTGAAATCATCCATGGATAAAATATTTATTCAAACATACATTATTGGATAGGAAAAGATATTTATATTAATATTAAATCAAAGATTACAATGAATACAACCTCTGTCGGCACGTCTACGAATCGAAGAAACTGAATCCCCCACTTGGGCCTCCACCACCTCAATCCTCCATCTCTCGATAGCAAGCTCACAAGCAAAAGGAAAGCTTGGGAAGAACACCAAAGTGCTCCAAGGGACAAAGGGATGCAAACTCAAGCACAAGTTCCAGCAACAATGGACTATAGTTTCTTTGCTCTCAATTCTCTTATGCCTTCAATATATCCAAAGGGTTCCTTATATATCTTTTCAATGGGGTAATGAAAGGTCGAATCCGAGCGATCTCAAGGCATATGGAAGGCCAGGAGACAAGTGAATCAGATCCATGTCAAGGAAAACTCCAAAAGGATTTGGATTTTGTACACATCCCGATGTACGTGGTTTTAGGGGTCAAACCCATGTATATACGCGATAAGGGGTTTAAAAGTCACGTATAGCAATTTTCTCATGTTTATAGGGATGGTCTAGTAAACATCAAAGGACAAAAAATGGTCCAAGGGGTCTAAGGAGTCTGCAGAGGGATAGGGGAAGGCCATATAAGTGTGATTCATCTGGTGTGGTAAAATCAACTATAACACATGTGTTCTTGAAGAATTTGGTATCATACATAAGAACAAGACCTCTGACTTGAAACTACTTGTTCTTAATGTGCCGATCATGCAATACTTTCTGTCTTTTCTTTTCAACATTTTTATGAAACCCTACAACAAAAAGTTCTTCTTCCAACTGTATCAGTTGAAATATTTTTTCTTCAACAGCATCAACATCTATCATTTTAGTGATCGCAACAATTCTTAGACTTGGTACAATGTACTCCATAGGCATGACACCTTTTTTCCCATACACCAACCGAAATGGAGTTTGATAGGTCAATTTATTACACATCGTGTGATATGCCCATAATACTACGGAAATATTCTGGTCCCAGTCATCTCTCTGGGAATTAATGAACTTTGTCAATGTGTTTTCCATAATTTTGTTGAATGCCTCGACAAATTCATTTGCTTGAGGGTGATATTGTGTTGTCCTTCTATACTGGATTTGAAATTCCTCTGTTAGTTCTTCAATCAATTGATTAAGAAAATGCCTACCTTGATCGCTAATTAAAATATTTAGGAACCTGAATCTTGTCACAACATTTTCAAATAGAAACTTGGCAGCAGTTGTAGTAGTACAATATTTTATTGGCGCTACTTCAACCCATCTGTTTAGGTAATTAGTCGTTGTGATAATATATCGTGCTCCAGTGTGCTTCCCTATCGGACCGATTAGTCCTACAAAATCAACGACCCATTTATCAAATTCCTGCGATGTTATTTGCAGTTCCAATGGAATTTCATATCTTTGGGAATACTTTCAAATCCTTTGGCATACATCATAGATGCAAGAATAATCCTGTGTGTCCACATGCATGGTGGGCCATCATAACCCTGCTTGCAAAATATTGTGCACCATAGATTTTCCTGGATAATGGCCTCCTACAACACCAACATGTTCTTCATCTAATATCATTGGGTGCTCATTCTCCAAAACGCAGTGTTGAAGAATCTCATCAAGACCCATAGTATACAAGTTTTTAGTGATCAATTGGAAATATATATCATGCACAACCAACTACTTCTTCTATGTAGTGGTGAATTCAGATGGCGCATAACCCGTACTTAAAAATTGTATGATGTCTCGGTACTTATCATCAAACATGATTATCGCAAAAAATTGCGCATTAGGAAGATTATCTTCCATACTATTAGGTTGTTGTCCACTTTCGATCCTCAAAAGATTGTATGGCCCTAAATTCAATCGACTAGGTTTAAAAATTATCTCAAAATCAAATTCCTAGAAGAAGAGAAGCCAACGGTAGATATTCCCCCATAACAATGGCTTATTGACCAAGTATTTCAATGCATAATGGTTTGTATACATATTGAAATGTCCTCCCAGCAAATAGTGTCTGAATTTATGCAGTGCATATACAATCGTAATCCCTTCTCTTGATAATTTTTTGCTAGCAAAGGAAATGGGATGATCAATAAATCCTTCACCATTCTGCATTAGTACCATGCCGAGCACAACATATGATGCATCAACATGAACTTGGAACTCTTTTTCCTAGTCTGGAAACACAAGTATTGCTGCAGTAGCCATCTAGTTCTCCATCTTGTCTAGAATTTCTTGGCGGTCTGCTATCCATTGAAACTTAGTATCTTTTTTCAATGGTGTTTCTGTCGGAGTAGTCACCTCTAGTGTGTCCCAGTGTCTCTCTTAACTATTTAACTGTAGTAGGCGGTGGTAGGTCGAGGATGGTCGCAATTTTGGATGGGTCAACCAAAATTCCGCCGTGATAGACCACATGGCCCAACAAAGCTCCAAAAGGTGCACAAAATATAAATTTCTTCGAATTCACAGAAATTTGATATTGGCGAGAACATTCCAACATCATTATGAAGCTCTCTATATGGTATTTTATGATCCAAAATACTGTCCAATCATCAAAGAAGACTTCAATAAATTTGTGTATAAGACCTTTAAAGGCAGCCACTATGATTCTGGAGAAAATAGCAAGTGCATCCTAAAGTCCAAATGGAGTTACCGTATACTGGAAACATCCCCACTCTGTCACAAAGGTATTTTTATGTCGGTCCTCCTCTACAATACTGATCTGATTGTGACCAGAAAATCCACTAGTGAAAGATTACAACTCTTTCCCTCTGACATTCCCCAGTACCTCATCTATAAATGGAGTAAAAAATGGGTCATGTAAATAAGAATCACTCAAATTTTTGAGGTCAACACAAATTCTTACTTCACTTGAGGTCTTCTAGGCTTGTACTACAATTGGGATAATCGATTATGATTCCTTTGCAAGTTCTATAACACTTTCCTCTAGCATTCGATCCAATTCAGCCTAAACCTTTTCTTTGCATCATGGATTCAATCTGTATGGTCATTGCTTAATTGGTTTTGCGGTGGGCCTCAAATGTATCTTCATTTCACCAAGATCTTCGACTATTCATTTCATATCTCTAAACTTTGTAGGGAATAGATCCTGAAACTGATGCAACAAATCAAAGATATTCCCCATAGTCTCATCATCCCAATAATCTCCAATATTGGAGAACTTTGGATTCTCAAGCGAGCCAATATGTAATGTCCCCGACCCTTCAATTGGCGAAAAGGACGCTACCATAACATTATCTATCCGAGAAACTAGCCCCATGAACATACACATAAAAATTGAAATGCTTTGAACTAAAACATGCATACATTATTAACATACAGCTGAAGCAAAACCATACATTCAAGCATTAAGCATGTTCATTGTGATTCAATATCAAATGTAATTGCATGGATGAAATATATGAGAATACTTATCTTATGAAGAATTCATCCTACAACCAGCTACGTCACTGCAACGTTCCACCCAACCATAGGCCAGTGTGCTCCTTAATCTCTCAGCAACAATGCCACCCCCGAGATGGGCATGATTCCCCAAGGAATAAGGAACTAAGTAGGCTCACACATAGCCAAATATACATAACAGTACATAGCCAATCCAATGTAGTTGGTTTTATCAAGCCATTAGGGAGTTGGGAAAAACTGACTGCTAAGCTGGAGGGATCACTAAAGAGCTAAGGACACCTGCACCAAAACTAGTCTGACTTCTAGGACACCCACACACACCCAACACAAGGAATCAGTCCCTTCTCTACTACACAGTCCCTCAAGCCCTGACTTCCCTTCCAGTGTTATTCAAGGGGTGTGGAGAATAAATCCAACCCTCTAGCTCTGTCTATGAGATTCCCGAAAACACCAGGTTTATCAAGTAGACCAAACCTTCATTCCCACTCAAATACAGTCCAAATACCAACCACTACATACACACAGCAAAATCGATCAATTCACAGCTCTGGGGAAGGTAAAGGAAACATTACTGCAAAAAAAAATGGTGATACACAACTCAGACTAAGCAAGGTGATCCCAGAGTTGTTCTTGGCCCTAACATGGCCAAAAAAACTCAGCAACAACCCACACTCATGGGAAAAACAATAGCCACGATCTCAACACTGAAAACAATGGGAGAGACATAGCTCGATTGGGGAGGAAATCAAACTCAACAAAATCTCAGCATGGAGATGGATTCATATACACAAAACCAAAAAATCGGTAAGGTAACTACGCACAACAAAATCCAACAATGAGATTCATGCATAAGAAACTTCCATCCTTTTTTGGGAGAGAACCCAACATGGGTGTTTGGTAATGAATAAAATGTTCCAGACCCAAAATCGTGAGGATGAGAACCCACATAGCCAATTCATGCAGGTAAGGCAGCTCTTCCCCCATTCTCTGCATGAAGGAAAAATGGATAATGGGTCATGGTCTCCTCTTACCCACGTGAGGGTGAATGAGTCTCCTGGTGGAGTGTGCATGTGGGAAAGGACTGACAATCCTACCACACACCACTACCCAGCAATAACTTCCCAACTAACATCAGAGGCTTTTAATTTGGTAGTTGTCTGATTGAGACAAGGAAAGATGAGTAAGTCAAAAGGGTTGGTGACAACTAAATGGGTTTAACAACTGACACTTGGATTTTCCCCATTGGCCCCAAGGGTTAAATAATTTCCCTCCCTATCCTTAGGAAAATCATGCCCTTTTCATTATGGTTGCATTGACATAGCCAGTTGGGGTTCATTTTAATTAAAATGCATGTTTACATGATGCCAAATTTAATATGTGCTGGATAGCATGATATACCATCGAGAATGATTTTAATTGTCGAAACATAAAACGTTAAATTGATGGTGGGGATTTTTCCTTTAGCTCCACACCACGATTAATTAGAATATATACATCATATGCATTTAATGCGAATGGGGTCAAAACCGGGGTGTTACACAATATTTACTTTCTTAATTATAAGTGGACTTAGGAATTGCTTGCTTGAAATTCCAAATCCTTCCACTACATGCATACCTTTTGACTCAAGTATGTTTATATTGAGCATTTCCTCTTCATCCATTTCTCTCGTGACATTGTAACATTCCATCCAATGGTGGATTGTCACACTGGACTAATGGAAATTTGTAGCTGCGATAGGGATTTCCTCAAATATCTTCTCTTTCAGTATCTGCAACGCAACATCAATTATTGGATGATCACTTGCAAGCTCAAATGTGGGTGTGAATCTTGTAGCTAACTCTTTCCACTCAAGAGTTCCTCGTCATAGCTCCAATTATGTGTTCCAATTCCTTGGTACCATATCCAAAGTATGTATAAAACCATGAATCCATTCTTGTCATGGATACTCTTGCCATTTCGTGCGACAATGCTCAATATGTTCAACATGATTTGTCAATCCTGCATACTTGTGATCAATATAACTGATCTCTTATCCAAATATAATCTCCAACAATCTTTTGCATTGCGTCAATTCAGATATATATTATTTATGTGTACCCCACCATCTAGTGGGCATATCTTTCAGCACAAATTCCAAGGCAGACAATTGCTGTGATTCTGTGATTTTTTCTTCAAATTTAGAAAGAAAAGATGCAAGGTTAGGTAAAACTTCGTATGCAGGTAGCTCGATTTCCTCAGCTCCTACCCATCACACAGATCTTGTAATTCTTGTGCATCTTCACATGGAAACTTCATGTGGCCGATTTGCCAATTTTCTAATGCTTCACCTGAATTGGATGTACATTAGCTAACACTCCACCAACAGAGCTTTTCATCAACTATTGGATTTATATGGTCATTTATTGAATACATGCTATTATATAGTTGATCCAGGTAATTACCTTGTCCTTCACTATTCACTGGCTCGACATATCTCTGCCCTTCGAGTAGATCAATTGGTGCTACCACCCTTATCTGTGAATCTTCAAATGACAATATTCTTTTCATAAAATTAATTATGGCATGATTATCTATCTCCCAATCAATCCCCAAAAGTGCAGGATATGGGTTTGTATCATCGACAATGTCTATCACTTCAAAGTCTATGTATGTCCTTAAGCATCCTATTTCGACAGGTACTTGAGTCAGTCGACTAATGGGTAGAACCTTCGATTGATTTTCTAATCTTAACTGAATGGGAGACCAATCCAGTCGTATATTTTTCATGTTTTCCCATGTTTTCCTTGGCAATATATTGATGCCAGATCCCAGATATAGAATGATATAGTCCATGCCATATTATCCTATCCATGCAGTCATTCGCAACTCGCAACCAATTTTCAATCCTTTCCCAACATCGTTAACTCTTTTTTTAGGTCGCACTTCCTCTGGGGTATCTTCTATGAGTGTTGTCAATTCAGCAACAACATCTTTATCATGGATTAGTGTTAAACAAATTTTGAAATATTCTTTGAGATTACTAACCTTTTTCATTGGCTACTTTCTGAGTATTTGATCAAATATTTCGAGAATCTCTTTTACTTATCCAGATGTTGATGTTTGATTGGTATCAAAAAATTTGGGTTGTAAATCCAAGAATATTTCCTTTTCCTTCTAGACGTCTAATGGTGCTTTCTTTTGTGCGGTTGGTTGCACCTGCGGTTGTCCATGCTGGTAATTTTGGTCTGCTTCTGTCGCAACACCTCCTCTTGTCACTACAACAATATTTGGTTCTCTTGGCTCATCAGAAATCATCTAGATGTTTTGGTTGGGATTTGGTTTTAGATTCTCCACAAGATTGGGATTCCCCATGGTTCAAGCCTGCCATTTCGCAATCAATTGCAGACACTGTTTGACAGTATGGTCAAATTCATTACAGTACGTACATGTATTCATAGGACTTGTACAATTTAGATCAAAGTGTCCTAGTTGTCCACATTTATAACATATGATTTGGCCTCTTCCTCGACTGAATACTCCTCCTCCTTGTTATTGTTCTCAACCTCAAAAATTTCCACCCTGCATTTGATGAAGGTAGTGTTGTTCTGGCGGATACTGATTATGTTGATATTGCGGCTGAGGATATTGTGGTTGTTGAAATTGTGTTGGTCGATATTGAACAGGATGATACTAAGGTTTCGCTCGTTCAACTTGAATCTTCTCATCATTCTTCATCAAGTAGGTATCCACCATTTTCTCTTACACCAGCTGAAGTACCTTGCAATGTTTCTCATCATGTCCTACTGATTTACAAAACTTACAATACAAACTAGTTGGTGTACTTACAATCTTCTGTAAATACAAACATTCTTTTGATCGATGACCTCTATTTTGACATATTATACACCAAGGCATACCTTGGGTGTTTATTGGGTTCAATGCTCCTCCTGCGACATAGTTCAATAGTGTCGTACAATTATGTTTGTGGTGCCCCTCTGTTCTGAAACTTGTACACCATAGCTCTTCTTTAATCTCTTTTCCTTTCTTGATATCCTAGAGCTGCACTGTAATATTATCTAGTTGCGACTGAATATGCATCATTCATGCATCGGTTTCTCCAGTCGATGAGGATTCTATCTTCATCACTATTTCTAGAGCTTCTACCCACGACACAATATTTTGTTGCATCAATGGAATATAGATGAGCGGTAACCACACAATAATGAACCATTCCTTATGTTGTACATCCGACATATGGAAGATTACTTTCACCATTAATGTCTTAAATCTCTGGTCAAAGTCCCAAATAGACTCTGCAGGTAGCTTCTTGATTTATTTAATCTTTGTAATGCACTCTGACTCGAACTTTGGTTTTCTAAACTCATCTATCATTTCGATTTGAATCTGGTTGAGTGTTTTCTGTGCAAATCCTACTGACACTATAGAAAACTTCATGTACCATTCTAGTGCACGACCTCATAGAGTTGTGACCATTTATGATTTATTTATGTTCTCATCTTGGATTTGTCGCACAGTCCATACGTCTTCACAGAGAAACCAATGTTGCTCTCGGTCTTCCAACCGATTCTCATTAAATATTGGAAACTTATTGTATGTTCCAACCATTATGTTGGCTTTTGATTCACTTGGGAAAAAAATTTGAGTAGTCGGAATCCCTTTTCCACTATTCAGAGTGTCAATGCACTAAAACAAATTTGACTTTTAGGGGGGGTTGCCTTCCGCCTCCAAAATGTCACTTTTGGGGGAGATATTTACAAAACCGTCCCTAATAGCAGCAATGCTAAAAGTTTGTACTTTTAGGGGTGATTCTACCCCCCCCCCCCCAAATTCCTTATTACAAAACTTTGANTATTGTTAATTTTTTAATGGTTATACCAGATCTAAAAACATTTAGCATTATAACATCATAACCATATGCAAAAGGATCATTTAAATATAGAAAAGTACAACCACACAAAAGAACACAAATATTTATCCTGGGAAACCCTCATGGGGAAGAAAACCCAGCAAAACGTCCTCTGTATAATATGTATCAAAACTACAAGACAAGACCCCAGACAGGTGCACCTTCTTCAAGCAGATCTCTCTCTCTCTCTCTCATATGCGCTATACACAAGTGAGTGTGTGTTCAAATGAGGAACACAACTCCTCTATTTATACACTTTTTGTCACTTGAATTTTAATCTAAAAATTCAGGCCCACTTAATTGACTGGGCCAACTTCATCTAGGAAGACTCAAAACAATATTATATTATATTCATTAGGGTACTATTGAACCAACTTACAATGGAGGCTTTACCTCATGACTTGAAGTTACAATATTTCAACACTCCTCCTTAACAAGAAGGGTACAACATCATCATCAACTATAGGAGTAACGAGAGAGAGAAAGCATATGCAACATCATCAATGTGATACATATATACATCATAGGAAGTTTGCAACAATCATCTATAACTGGAACAGTTGCTCTTCAATATCTTTAGTATTGGAATATCATCTTCTACAACACTGAATCTTTATATTCTGTAGCACTCGATCACTTGATCCTTTGCAGCAACACTTCAATATTCTGATCCCTTGTAGCAACACTTTGATCGTCTCAATCATTTGCAGCAACACTTCGATCTTATCGATCCTTTGCAGCAACACTTCAATCTTATCGATCCTTTGCAACAACACTTCAATCTTCTTAATCCTTTGCAGCAACAGTTTGATCTTCTCGATCCTTTGTAGCAACACTTCGATCTTCTTCATCCTTTGCAGTAGTACTTCTATCTTCTTAATCCTTTGCAACAACACTTTGATCTTCTCGATCCTTTGCAGCAACACCTCAATACTATTGATCCTTTGCAGCAACACTTCGATCTTCTCTATTCATTGTAGCAACACTTCGATCTTCTCTATCCTTTGCAACAACACTTCGATCTTCTTGGTCATTTACAACAACACTTCGATCTTCTTGATCCTTTGCAGTATCATTCAATATTATCGATCCTTTTCTGCTACACTACCTACAATACACATGATTTTTTTGTGGGATGATCATACCCTATCACTTTAGGACATAGGTCCAAGGATGATGGAATCCTCCATCATCCTACTCCCCCTTAACGAGGAGGGTCCAAAGTATCGAACAACTAAATCTTCCACAACTGAATGTAGATCTCATCTGCACATTAATGAAGGACCTGTCATCCATAAGGACTCATCGTATACCATCCTCATCTTGTTAGAGCTAGGACCACTCCAAGCGAGTGTTATACTACGACATCTACATGTAAATGTAGGCATACTCTCCATGCAAGAGTATTGTCTGCAACTGCATATATCGACCACACCTAAATGCAGGCCCTATTGTCTGCAATTAATCATCATATAGCATCCCCAACTTCAAATATAGGGCTAATCCTAAGAGAGTGTTATTATACGAAATCCACAAGTGAATGTGAGTACACTATCCATGCAAGAGTAACATCTGCAATTGTAGATCTTGACTGCACCTAGATGCAGGTCCTATTGTCTGTAAGGAGTCATCATAGAGCATCCTTAAAATTAAGGCTAGGACCACTCGCAAAGAGAGTGTTATTACTTGGTACACTCTCCATGCGAGAGTAACATCTACTGCTGTAGATCTAGTGTCCATCAGGACTCATCGTAGAGAATCCTTAGCATTAAGGCTAGGACCACTTGCAAGTGAGTGTTATTATATAGTACACTCTCCATGAGAAAGTAACATCTTCTACTACAGATCTAGCATCCGTGAGGACTCATTGTAGAGCATCCTTATAATTAAGGATAGGACCACTCACAAGCGAGTTTTATTCTATGGCATCTACATTTGAATGTAGGTACACTCTCCATGTGAGAGTAACATCTGTAGGACCATACTCATACAGTAAGGACCACTCCTAGGAGAAGAGTGTTATGTTCCCACAAGACCATCCATAAGAGAGGATATAATTGTCCACAACTGAATGTTGGACCTTGTTAGCATCTTCAAGTGTACTTGACATATTTCATACTAGAGAATCATTGTCATCAATGATAGTCTCATGGTCACTCCCCTTTTCGAGGGAGGATCTATATCATCAAATTGATCCCCCATTGTTTAAGGAGGGTTCATATCGTCTGCTTGTGTTGGGCGAGGAAAAGAGCATAAGGAAGAATCTGAGGCGTAAGCGCAAGAGGAAAAGTGGGCGCATGATGAAGGAAAAGCAGAGTAGAAGAAGCTTCGACGAGGATAGCTGTGACGATGAAGGAAGTTCTGAGTCAGTGGAAGAGGCAGGTAGAAGAGTTAAAGTAGAAAAGGTACAAACCGGTGGAAGACTACAAAAGGACAAACTAGCAGAAGACCAAGGATATTTTTGCGGCTAGTTATGACCAGAACATAAGGCTGAAACACATTTTTGCGGCTAGTTAAGGCTATGGTTAATGTCATACAAGAATTTTGTGACCAGTTTGGTCTATCATTAAAGTAATTGTAGATATTTTGTACGCCACTTGAGTCTGTAATAACTTAGTAGTACTCAGTTGACCCTGTGCGGTCTTGTAAATACTATAAGTAGAAGGAACCCGCGATGTATAAGGGTTAGCTTGGAGAGGTAGCTTCAAGAATTAGATTCAATAGCTTCATTAAGAGTCTAGTGGAGTAGAAGGATATTGAGTCGCGGATCTTGCAGCTGAGTGCATAGACCGCTAGTAGTAGAAGGATCTGTAGCCAAGTGCGCAGATAATCAAGTAGAAGAGTTGATCCAAACTATGTGCGGATCAATATGAGTAGATAGAAGCAATAAACTAGAGAGCATGAGAGCATAAGATTGAGTTAGAAAGACATATATTAAGAATAGTCTATGAGTTTCAATATGCAAGGTGCTATACACATTTCTCATGCCAGATGAAGAGCACCTTGGTGATCTTTCCTAGATGGGTTTCCATGTTATTTCCTGTGTTGAATGAATGAATGTTGTGGATATTGGATGTTACGTGAATGTTTGCTTACTTTATATTGTTGCATTTATTGTTGAATGTATGTCGCAATAGTATTGATTAGTTAAGGAATGAATGTAAGATATGCACTGTTGACATGTTATGTATGATTTCATGGTTAATCTACTAAGTTATAATATAAGCTACACATTTTTCATTATTTCCAATGAATCAGCTGTGTCGCATAGTTGCACCCATTGTTAAGTGGTTAAGAACAAGGTTGTGTCATGCGTAGATTGTGGCACATAGTTGTGCATCTATCATGTAGTAATATACTCCATCCTCCTATCACTGTCTATCTCCTTGGCTATGCGCCAAGGGACTATAATCCCTTGTGAACTACAAAAACATGGTTCTAGCAGTTGCACATTAAGATATATCAGGTGAGACTGCGCTTTCCTTATGGGTGTTGCTGACTGAGCTTTCTCCATCGGGTCAATGTATTGTGGTGTTTTGTTGGTATTGTCTTGTTGTTGAACCTTGAGTTGAGACAAGAAGGAATATTAGGCCAACAACTTGTTCTTCCTTTCTGAGGAGAGTCCATATCTTCAACATGTTCCTCCTTTCCGAAGAGAGTCCATATATTTGACTTGTTCTTCCTTTTCGAAGAGAGTATATATATTTGACTTGTTTCTCCTTTCTAAGAAAGGTCCATATCATCATAGTTCCTCCTTATGAGGAAATTATGTGTCATCATCATTGTTCCTCCTTCCAAGGAAGGTCTATATCATAATCATTGTTCCTCCTTGCGAGGAAATTCTGTATCAGTATCATTGTTGCTCCTTGCGAGGAAATTATTTTTGAACTACACCAATATTGTTACGGAATCTTGTTCAACACATCAACAACTTGCTCATCGGTACTCACATACTATATTTTTATATCTCCCTTATATACCATATCCCTTCAGTAAAATATCGGATTTCTATGTGCTTTGACTTATCATGGAACACATGATTCTCTGTCATCTTTCTCAACTCTACTTGTCACATAGAATAATGTGGTATCCAAATCCAGATCAAATAGACCTGTCATTAATTTTCGAAGCCATATGGCTTCTCAAATAGAGGCACAAGATTCTATGTACTATGCTTTAGTCGTGGTCAGAGCAACACTAGATTGTTTCTTACTAAACCATGAGATCATGGCAGATCCTAGACATTAACATCCACCTGAGGTTCCCTTTCTGTCTGTGGCACTTCCTGTCCAATCTGAATCCATATATCCATACAATTTGTAGTCATGATCTTTATCATGGTATAGTCCAAAGTCTATCGTACCCTTTAGGTACCTCATGACATTATTTGTAGCTATCAGGTGAACATGTCTAGGTTTAACTAGATATTGAATCAAGGTATTCATAGAAAAGCATATATATAGCCTTGTATTCATTAGATACATCAATGACTCAATAATCTGTCTATACCGAGTCACATCCACTAACTCTGATGATTCAACAGATAACAACTTCAGGTTGGTATCCATGGGTGTGGCCATGCCTTTACAATCCAACAGATCAAATCTCTTTAATATTTCCACTGGATACTTTCCATGGTTCATAAATATTACTTCTAGGCTCTATCACACTTCCATCGTGAGTAAATAATGCATCAATCCAAGATCTTTCATCTCGAATTATCCAGGTAGATTCTTCTTGCTTTCTGTGATCTGTTTCTTATTTCCAATCATAAATAGATCATCCACATACAACAATAGTATGATAGGTTCATCATACATAAACTTGAGGTAAATTTTAGGATCAAATTTACTTTTGGTAAATCCCAAGCTTGTCAAGAAGCTATCTATTCTTCCATACCAAGCTCCATGAGCTTACTTCAATCCATACATAGCCTTCTTCAACTTACATACATGAGTAACTATGTATTCGACTTCAAATCTTTGTGGTTGTTCGATGTAAACCTATTCCTCAATCATACCATTCAGGAAGGGTTGTCTTTACATCCATCTGGTGTATATCCCACTTCATCATGGAAGCAAGTGCCATGATGGTTTTGATGGAAGTGTACTTTGCTACTGGAGTTAATTATCTTCATAATCAATTCCATCTCTCTGATACAATCTTCTAGCCACAAATATTGCATTTTATTTTTCAATACTTCCATCTGGGAGAATTGATTCATAGCTAGATCTAGGAGCCAAAGAAACTCTCACAATTCGATATTATTCACAAAATATGCACAAAATAACTAAAGGAGTGAAAATTACATACACACATGAGGTCAATAACATATATTATTATGATTTTACAACATGTAAATATTCCTAGATCAGATATATATTACAATAGGTAAAAATCATTAGGCCTTGGAGGCCATTTGGATGCATACAAGTGTCAGCTCAAGATTTGACCCTCAAACCCCCTAGGTGGACCAATGAGCTTCCTAATCATCCAAAATGGTCACAAATACATGTGTGAACATGGGAACTCCATGGTCGAACATAAATGGAGGTATGAAAGGCGTGGGTGAGCAAATGGGCGAGTGGGAGTGGCCCAAGGAAACAATAAATGCCCAAGGAAGGCCAAAAACCACCTAAATCATGCACTAATGCATCAAATCAAACACAATCCCTGAAATTGGGGATGGGGAGCACATGTTGGTTGACTATCATCAATGTGGGTGCCTGGGTTGTTAGAATGATCAACCTGGAGCACCTCAACTATGCAGAATGATCAATCAAGAGCGCCTCAACTATGATCAAAATGACCAATTTCACTAAGTCTAAACCATAGAATCACTGCATGGATGCAAATGAAATGTGCCTAAGGTATATGAACATGGTACTAAGGTGGATTATAGATATAACATTCCCCCTTAATACTAACTTAGTACAGGTTAACAAAAAAATCATGGAGGCCTTGGCAACAAAGGCTCAAGTCACCTAAGACAACATAAAATTTTATTTGTCCATAAAAACAAGGTAAGGAGGAAAACCAGATGGGAACAAAACCTCCACTCAAAAATGGACATGGAGACAAAAATATGAAAGTGAATGGTATCCATCACCATGTATCACCCACTCCAAGAAGGGATCTCAGATAGGTGAAGGTCTTCTCTGTGAAGCACTTGGTGAAAATGTCAGTAGTTTGCTCTACAGATTGGCAATACTACAAGGCTATCACCTGATAATGAACTAAGCTCTGAATGTAGTGCATTTGTATCTCAATTTTTTTGGTAATCTATCTCTGCACTAGATCTTTGGAAATCTTGATTTCACTTTTATTTTCACACCAAATTACTATGGGTGAATCAAATGTAACTCAAATTTCCCGAAGAATACCTTGCAACCACATGCTTTGTGTAGTTGCGTTGACTGCTCCTCTGTACTCGACCTCAACTAAGGATAGGGAGAATGTGTGATGTTTCTTGCTTTACCAACATATGGGACCTTCAGCTAGAATTAATGCATAACCTGAAGTGGAATTTTTGTCAATGGGATCTCTAGCCCAATTAGAATCAGAAAATCCTACTAGGTCTAGTGGAGAACCAACAACATAGTATACACCGAAGTGTCTGGTTCCTTTCACATAATGAAGGATCCCCTTGGCTGCTTTACAATGTATATCATGAGGTTTCTGCATATACATAGCTACAACACCTAGACCATATGCCAAATTAGGTCGAGAGTGTATAAGATACAACAAAACCCCGACTAGTTGTCTATACAAAGAGTTGTCCACCAATGGAGACTCACCAACTTCACCTAGTTTGATACCAAAAAGGAGTGGGAAATTGGTTGCCTTGCATTCAACCACACTAAACTTCAATAACAGGTCTAAAGAATAATTTTTCTGGCTAACCTTGATCCCTTTTTCAGATTTCTCAATTTCCAAACCAAGAAATTGCCTCAACAATCCAATATCAGTCATGGAAAACTCACTGTGCAATGAATACTTGATTGGCCGAATTTTTTTGGTGCAGCTACCTGTAATCAAATATAATCAACATAGAATACAATAAACTACAATACATCAGCAATATTCTTCAAATAAACATTAGGATCATATTTGTATCTTTCAAATCCAAGTGATAGCACAAAATTGTCCATCTTGGCATACCAAGCCCTGGGGGCTTGCTTGAGGCCATAGAGAAACTTCTTTAACTTACATAAAAGAGAAGGGTCATCTTGGATACCTTCAAGTTGTTGCATATATATCTCCTCCTAAATTTCACCATGAATAAATGCACTCTCCACATCCATGTGGTGAACCTCTTAGCTCTTAGATGCAACAATGGGTAAAACTAGCCTGATAGAGTCCATATTTGCAACCAGTGCAAATGTATCTGAATAGTCCACTTCTTGGACTTGAGAGTAGAATCTGGCAACAAACTTGGCGTTATAATTTATATCAGACCATGTGGATTACTTATGAAAAAGTAATAGTCTATTTCCAAGGTATACGTTTATCTCTCTTTTGGGCCTCAGAGACTAAACTTACGAAAAAGGAACCTATTTGAGCTTACATTTTCTTTTTCTTGCTTTGGTTCAAACCATGAAAAATATCCTGAGTGTTCTTTATGCCATTTTCATGCTCCCTAAAACATCATCACAAAGGCATTGAGTTTATCGTTGGTTTCTGCTTTCTTTCCTTCACGCTCCTTAAATTAAATATTTATGTTTGTTCTCAAAGGAGATTCAGTATGGTGATAGTTTAACCCTTTTTGCACCTTTCCGAATAAATACGAAAAATGAATACCTTAGTTTTCCTGAGCTACGAGAGTTATCCTCTGGATGATTTTATACTTTTTTGGACTTTGGAGACTAACTTTATAAAAGTCACATTTTCTCAACTTTGCATACAATTTATGCTCCCTGAGCAATTACAATTCTATTCTTAAATGTTCTTAATGCTCTTCTTCATTCTTAGAATAAATAAGAATGTCATCTAGGAAGACAAGAACAAACTTGTCTAGATACTTGCTAAAAACACTATTCGTGAGACACATGAATGTAGCTAGTGCATTTGTGAGACCAAATGGTACCACCACAAACTCATAGTGCCAATACCTTGTTCTAAAGGTTGTCTTATGAATATATTCCTCTTTGATTCTTACCTGATGGTAACCATACCTCAAGTTAATTTTTGAAAATACCTTTGGTCCTCTCATTTGATCAAAAAGGTCATCAAGTCAAGGTAACCAATATTTATTATTCACAATAAATTTGTTCAAATTCCTGTAGTCAATACATAACCTGAGTGTACCATCTTTATTTTTCACAAATAGAACTGGTGCTCCCCGTAGGGACACACTTGATCTAATATATTTCTTTTCCAACAAATCTTGTAACTTCATTTTTAGATCTAGCAATTCTGGTGTGCTCATCCTATAGGGTGTCTTGGACATCGGCGTGGTTCCCAACATAAGTTCAATTGTAAAATCAATGTCTCTCTTTGGAGGAATTTGTAGCATCCCCATACCCCTTAATGCAGATGATTAAAAATTTTCTTAAATAACCTTGTTCTTCTTTCGAAACACATGGCATGGACAATAATGCACTCTTCAACATTCAATATCAAGCTTAGAAACAACTACAATTATCGTTCTTCCCTTGATAGATCCATTCTGTGACCAGAAAACCTCTTCCACACTGAACCTGTCCTTTCCACCTTCCGCCTTCTACCCTACGGAACTCGGAAATCGTAACACAAAACATGACAAAAACATTAACCTTATTCCTTTCCGCATTTCTTCCTTCTACCAGGAACTTGGAAATTGGAACTCAAAACACGACAGAAACATTAACCTTTTTCCCTTTCACCTTTTCATCTTCTACCCGGAACTCAGAAAATAGAAACACACAAACAAGGTGAAGTCCTTCGACCACCTTTCCGCATTTCACATTTCTGACTTCCGCCTGGAACTTAGAAGTCAAAAATGCACAACCACGAGAGAGTCCTTCGACCACCTTTCCGCCTTCCACCCGGAACTCAGAAATCAAAGAACCAACATTCGAAAAAATAATTCAACCACCTTTTCACCTTCCTCCTTTCTGTATTCCACTCAAAAATTTGAAATCAGAGAACCAACATTCAACAGAAACACTAGACCACTTTTATGACTTCTACCTTCTGACCTCGGACTTTGAAAATCAGAAAACTAACTTTCTTCTGAATTCTGCTTTCTGACCTTGGACTTCAGAAATCGTAAGTCCAACTATTCCTTAGGACTTTTCAGCTCTTTTTCCACTTCCGCCTTCCACAGGTAGATCTTGGGGTGCAGAAAACCAACATTATGCCTTGTTTCAATTTCTCTCTTCCACCTTCCGCCTTCTACAGATGGATTCCAGGGTGTAGAAACACTTAAGTTGGATGCATTCTGACCCTGTAACTGGGATTCTAGCCTTCGTGATCATAAGAAAAATGTATTGAAGCATACAAGGAAATACATATAGAAATGCAAGAACATTCATCAACGGTAAACTCTACCGAAGATTAACAAGCATTCATCATATTCAACATATTCATTCATAAGAAAATACATTGCATAAACAGAACAACAGAGATACTTATATTTGAAGATGAAGTTGTCCCACAACAAGCTATGTCACTGCAATGCTCCACCCAACCATAGGCCAATGATGTTCATCAATCTCTCAACACCACTTCCACCCCCGAGCTGGGAATGACTTCCATAAGGAACTAGGGAACAAAAGACTCACACACAACCATATCAAAACACACACAGTCAAGCGAACCATCAGTTCCGTTTATTAGACTGCAGACACTTAATCCAAACACTGTTGGGTTTATCAAACTTAACACAGTCAAGCCAACAAACAATTGGGTTTATCAGAATGAACACCATTAAGAGAACTTTCACAATAAGGACCAGCCAATCCAACTCACTAATGGGTTTATCAGACTTCTCACAGTTAAGCCATCACACTGCTGGGTTTATCAAGATCACTCAACCAAGTTAGCATATAATTGGGTTTATCAGGATAAACAAGGAAGGATTACTCACAAGGCCAAAATGCACAACAAGACACAACCGAACCAACTACCAGTTGGGTTTATCAAGCTTCTCAACCAAGCCAATGTACATTTGGGTTTATCGGGCTTCCCATCCAAGCCAATATCCAATTGGGTTTATCAGGATGTCAACCAAGCCAACCTATCTTTCATTTTATCAGGTTGCTAAGGTAGTCGACAGGAGGAACTGCTAAGCTAGTGAGCTCATCCATAGAGCTAAGTACACCTTCACAAGATCTATCTGGCCTAGCATCCATGCTTCCTACACATGCAACACAAGGAAGTGTTCCCTTCTAGTGCTCTTTAGGATGCGCAGAGCATATTGACCAACCACTCTTATCTTACTATGAGGTTTCACACTAGGTTTGTCAAGCACATTCTACTTGTCCTCCACTCCTAAGTCGTGCATACAATTCATACCCAAACCAGGGTGCACATCATAGTAAACCATAAGGAAACACATCAACATAGGCTCCACTCTGTAACACCGAGAAACAATTTTACAAACCACTCTGTAACGCAATGTAGTTCAGGATAACATTGTAACAAACAACCATGGTTTCACACACTCTTTCATGTAGACAAAACACTGCCGAACAACCCTTCTATGACTCAAGATAGTGAATAATTCCTAATCGATCGAATCGAATGGTAGAATGGATCGAATGACCACAACGTTCAGATGAATACCATGTTGACAGGATGGGCACACAATCACGTGGGAACTTACTTCAGAAGCAAGAACACGGCTTCTGCAACTGCAGACTTAATCAGTTATAGAACCAATTCCATGCCTTGCTCTTCCCAAGGAATTCACTTCCTCAACCAATTTCCTGCAAGAAAATTGAATGAGAGAGCACAAGGATGAACCAGGGTAGATGACATAACAAATGGGTAAATTTTGAACAGATCTATGGTTGAGATCATCCATCAAATAGATCGATGGCACACAATGATTTTGTTGATTCAACTAGCACGACTTAACAAACTTTTGATGTGCACAAAATTCCAATGTAATCTGCTTCATAAAGTTTGGAGTCCATCGTTGATCTTGTGGGGACACAAATCCAACAGTCCATAAGGATTTCATAGTGTCAATTAGAAAGGTAGTTAACTCAGCTAGCATGTGTGAAATTTCTATCCAAATGGATTGAATTCCGAGCTCGCGTCTGCCTCGGTGACGTGTACGACAAAACAATGAAGGTTTTTTCTGCTGATTAGACTACGTTTTGTGAGGATTGTACCTGCAATCTCTCAGATGGCATCTACTAGTTAATTCCCTCTTTGTTCCTCTATGAAATCATGCCCCCATATATTTCATGTTGCAGTGCATAGCTAGCTATGGTATTTTTATTAAAATTGTCTGTTATTTACATGATATTCCAAAATATGCACTATGCTGGATCAACACAATGAACCATAGGCATCAACCTTGATCACCTATACACAAAACCCATAAATCAATGTCAAGGCCTTGTCCTTGAGATTTTTTCCATGATTTTCAAACAATATATACATCATGTACACTTTCAGTACCATGGGGTCAAAACTTGGGAATTACATTCCCCTCCCCCTTGCGGTCAAAACGGGGGTGTTACAGAAGTCCTGGAATCTCATTAGGAGAAACATCCCTGAATTCTTGCAATACCAGATAGTCCTCCAACCTAGGAGTTTCATTTTTCGTTGCCTCGAAAACATGGGTTGCATACAATCGACAACCTTTCCTATAGAACTTCTTCAACTGCATTGCTGAAACCTGCCTAACAAAAATCATCTTTGGAATTCCTCTTACAACCCTTGGGTTTCCTTCTTCATCCATCCATTCAAATGTCTTGTTGTAGTAGTCAAGTTTAAGCATTTGTGCTTCTAACCAGTCCATTCCAATGAGAATATCATAGGAACCAAGTGGAAAAATATTCAGGTTTTCATAAGTGAATAACCCATCCATCTCTAATGGACATTTCTCTATAATTTCACTAACTTTTCTCTTGGTTCCAGTGGCTAGTTGAACTAACCATGATTTTCTATGCTTTATGGATATCATGTTTGCTTTTGTTTTGATCATAGCAATACTTAGCCTTCCTTATTTCCTCTTCTGGAGTTTCAGGTTCATCAAACTCAATCCTATATTTATATGACTGAGGTTGCCCACTTAGAAAATGTTGAATTTTCACCTTATCATCTCGTATATACTTGACATACCTCAGTACTTCCAAGAATTTGTTTGCATATTCTTCCATGGTCAATTGTCCCAATTCAGCTCATGGAACTCTTTAATATTATCATCATAGTACCTATCAGAGAGGTACTTCTACTTGAAGACTTTCTTCAACTGCATCCACACAATTCTTCTTTCATTGATCTTATTCACTTGCTTGAGGTGCCCCCACCATATGGATGCTCTTCCATTCAAGTTGAAGATGGATATCCTTGCCTTCATATTTCCACTGTAGTCTTGGACTTGGAAATACTTTCTCATCCCAAGAAGCCAAGTTTCATCTTCTTGACCAGATTTTACCTCACCATCAAATGTAGGAGGATTTTCCTTCTTAAATTCCCCATAGGAATTGTTCTTGTAATGCCTCTTTGTCTTTCTCCTGTGAGATGAAGAGATTGAACCCCCAATGGATTCTTTAGAGTCAAAGGATCCACTATAATATGTTTCTGAAGTATGGATCTATCTCCAGCAACTCTTCTTAAGCTATGGGTCCTCTTGCAAGAATTTATCCTTGAACTATTCCCACTCCCTTCTGGATTGGATGTCCTATGCCCAAAGTTTATCTTCCTTTGGATGTCTATCAAACTCTGTAGCATGGTTGCATTCAACTGATTTTGGTATTCCTGAGATTTAAGAATCCTTTCATTATCTTCTCTGCAATGTTTTAACTCCACCCTTAGGCTCCTCATGGTGGCTGCATTAATATCTGGGGGAGTCTCTTGATATCTTCTCCCATTGGATTACGTTTCAACATTCCCAAGCTGTATGTTATCCCCCATGGCATCTGCCTCGAGCTCATAGGGATCCTGTGCATCATCCATGATGATCATCTTCTTATCCCAACCAAGACCAAATTTTCCAAACTGCACTATGTGGAATGCTTCCTTTGATGTGACTATGATTCTGCAAAATGTGTTCATAAACACAATTTTTAGATGCATGAATTCTCATAAATTTATAAATTACTAAAACATAGAATTTTCTCACAATTAATGACTATCTCAAAGGGATGATGGGAGTTAAGGGGGATTTCCCCCTTGTGGCTGGTCGAGGGCAGCGTACTTGTTTTTTATTTGTAAACCTTTCGATATTGTGCAAACTGGTGCACATGTTCTCTCCCATTTTCAAATTTCTGGCACCTGCAAATCCCACTGAAAAAACTGCTGAAATTCTCTGTTTCGACGGATTTTCCATTTTTCTTCTGATCGACAAACTTGTGGAAATTTTCCAACATGTTGGCGCAACTTACTTTTTTTATTTCAATTTGTTGACAAAACTCATTGAGTTTTTCTGACACATATCGACAAAAATCGCCATTTTCTTCTGATCAACAAAAGTCCGCCTTTTCTCCCGACGTGTCGGTAAAACTCCGTTTTGCTTCCGACGTGTCGGAAAAACTCATTGTTTCCTTCTGATGTGTGGGAATAACTCATCTTTTTTTTTGGACATGCCAACAAAACTCACTAAGTTCATCCAACAGGTCAGAAAAAATGACCGAGTTCATCCGACGTATCGGAAAAACTCAGCTTTTCTTGCTGACATGAAAAATTCAACACTTAGAAAAAATTTTGAAATTTTGTCTTCTTTCTTTCATTGGAGAAACTCATCAAACTTTTCTGATGTGTTGGAAAAAATCTTCTTTTGCTCCCGACGTGTCGGTAAAACTCATCCACTTCTTTCGACAAAGAAATTTTGACACTTGGAAAAAGTTTTGAAAATTTTTCTTTCTTCCTTTCTATCATCAGCTCAACTCAACATTTTCCTCCAACAGGTGTCAACAAAACTCATTGGTTCCTTCCGACATAAGTTTTTCAGACATAGAAATTGTCAAAAATATTTAGATTTTTTTTCGCAGAGATCTTGGAAAATATTGCCGAGATGTATCGGCAAAAATCATTGAGGTCGCTCAACACGCATTGGCGAAACTCGGCTAACTCAGTCAACATATCAACAAAACTCGTTGAGTCTTTCCAACATGGAAAAATTTTCAAATACTTAAAAAACCATTTGAATTTTTTTTTTCTATTTACTTTTTTTTCTACTGACCATAGAGGGTGATCTAACCTCTGTCAACTATTCAACTTGGTCCATTCAAACCGAATGCTGCAGCCTTGCTCTGATACCACACTGTCACGTCCTCTCCACCGTGTAGAGCGGAGGGGATGTGACAATACCACACTATGTGTACCTCTTTAATAATAAGGCACAAAGGAGTAAGGTTATCTGCCACTCAAATATTACAAGGGAACATAGGCTTGCATCCTAAACAATTGGTTTTCTCTACATTGTTAACATGGCTTACATTAGATGTATTTTTTCCCCCAGCCTGACCTTCATAGGCTGGGTGGTTGGTTCCAACATGAATTGTAGAGGTTGGTTTTTTAACCCCATCATGACCTTTAGAGGTTGGGTGGTTAGGTCCAACATGACTTGCAAAGGCTGGCTATTCGCTTCAAGCTTGACCTAAAGAGGCTAGGTGTTTAGGTCCAACATGTCTTGCATAGGTTGGGTGAATTCTGCCAACATGATCTCCAAAGGATGGGTGGTTAGGTATAACATGAATTGTAGAGGTTGGATGAATGCCCCCAACGTGACCTCCAAAGGCTAGGTGACTACCCCCTTGCTTTCGCGTCTTCTTCCTATTCTTCCTCCTTTTATTCCTTTTAGACTTGTTGCAGCTGCATCTTTTTTCCCAAATTTTTAAAATTTTGCAACCTCCTTTTTTATTTTATCTTGCCTATGATTGTTTGGATTGCTGAACTCTGTTTTTCCCTCCGCTACAAATTTGGATTGTTTGAAGTTGAATTGAGGTCAACTATTTTCCTGCTTTTCAAAAAACTTCTTTTTGTCTGCCAATGCTTTTGACTAAGGAGTTTAAAGTTTTGATTTGAAAATGATGTCCTTTTAATTTGTAAATGATTTCCTTCATCGCTATTGAAAGCCTATTTATGTGTGAATCGGGGTAGTATATCTCTACGTAGCCACCATTGTGGAAGGTAAACAACGAACGTCCCAATGTATAGTTCTTATTTTTGTCGATTCCTCGGTTTGATCAATTAATGCTTTGTTTTTTCAATAATTTTTCACTGTCAGAAGTCTGTTAATGTGTGCATTGGGGCATTAGTCTTCTATATTGCCACCATTGCATAAGGCAAACAGAGAACGTTTCGACGAACAGTTTTATTCTTGTCGATTCATGGCCTATTGCTCCTTGTGGTTTTTATTGTTTAAACCTTTGACTTGTTTTCGCTTTATCGCTATCGGAGCGATGTTTGACAATTGATCGGAGGGCTAGTCCTTTACGTTGCCAACACGACGGCAGCGTTGAGTTTTAAGTCACTGATGCATAGTAGTTAAAGCTTCCGACTGCCAATGGTTGCATTATTACTGGGACCCGTAGTTGGTTTGACATCCGTCGTTGCGGCTTTCTAGTAAACTATCCCACCGATGCATAAGTCCTTAGTTCTTTCGATTGTCGATGTTTTATTTGATCGCGGAAGTTGTAGTCAGTATGTGTTCCATCGTTGCGGCTGCTCAATAAACTAACCATCCAACATATAGTTTTTTTGTTCACCGATGAGGAGTTTGTCAGCCCGATGCTTAGTTTTTTCCCACTGGTGAGGGTTTTTCCCGCCATTTTTTGTGATCTTTTACCCTATTTTATGGGCGACAGAGGTTTCTGTTTTTTATCAAGTTAGGGTTTTCATGATGAGAACACAGTACAGGGCCTCACATTCGATGATTAGATTTATTGATAGTGTGGTTTATGTTTTATTGAAAAGTTAGATGATCTTGAATGTATTCCGGATTAATGATGAGTTTTTCGTTTTAACTGCAGACGGACTTAGAGGATTTTTTAGACCCAGCTTGGGGATTGCTGCTGTAAAGAATATATGTCTAGAAGACAAAGCAGAAGAAAGGAGGAAACAATGAAGAAGCAGAGATGAAGAAAGTGAAGAAGAAAGTAAGAGTCTGAGATCTCAACAGATCAATAGTAGCAGAGGTCCAGACTTGGAAAAATTTCATCAGTTACCAAGCTGGTCTTTCTATATAAAGTGCTCTTAAATCTTAATCTAAAATGTAACGTTTTGTATAAGTCATGAGTACTCACTAAAATACAAAATTGTGAAAATGAACAGTTGAGGGGGCAGCCCAAAGGTTTCGTTTTTTTGTATAAATATAGGAGAGTTAGATGTAAGAAAGGACTTTTTCCCAGATATAGTTGTGAGAGCATGTTGTAAGAAGAACTATTTCCTTTTGCAATAAGAATTACAAGTTTCCTGTTGGAGAAAGCTTGGTGGAATGTTTCAAATGCTGTACTATGGATCTGTTGAATGTGAACTATTTTGTTTTCAGCATATGTCCATTAACTATGAGATCGTTCTAACTCTTTGAACCTATGTTCTTGTTATGAATGCACTCTAGTTTATTCTATGGAATTTCCACTATGAGTAATGAAGGCTTTTCATAAACAATGAGCTATCTTGTTGTTTATATATCTATTAATGTTCATGTGTTTTGAAATAAGTAATATCTATATGTGATTTTTCTTAATGCATGCATAGAAATAAATTACTCATTGATAAATGATAATCTTGCTCCCTAGGGATAGGTTAGATAGTTAGTTTTAGTTTTATTGATGTGTTTGATTTAGATGTGAGAGAGTTAAGATGAGAGGCAAGAACCTGCACATCACATTGTGACCACTCCTCATATTCTCTATCAGTCTACATTTTTAGATAGGCACTTGCATATCATACTAAAAAACTAAAAAATGAAAAATATACACAGTGGACCGAGCCGTAACCGGCAAAACGTTGTATTTTGTTCCTTGACCTACAGTATTCGAACCGTAAACCGGACAGATTCCCCATACCAAACAATAATGGGCTAGTTGGGAACGTTTACTGGGGAGAATCCCTAACTATTGTTACCTGCGATATTCCAGGCCTCAATAGTTTTTGGCACTAGAAGGAGGGCCGCCAGTGCATGGCTGGCCGAGGAAACCCATTTCATCGAGATTATTCCATTGGTGACAGTTCTGAAAGCAGTTTGTTTCCAAATCCAATTCCTAAAGAGAAGGGTTAAGAGCATCTGCATTCTATCGATAACGAAGTAGTTAATGATATGAGAATATTTACTAGGGCTTATGCGAATAATATCATAGAATTACCGAGTATCCCTGCCTTACCCAGAAGAGAATATCATAATAAAGAGCGCCCTATATTGGAAGACGCAGTGTTGGTTGGAGATTTTCAATAACTGGTAGAAACAGCCTTACAGGAAGTTGTTCAGCCTCTAAATCAGTTGGACCTAGATACACCTTACTATTCACCTGTTCATACCCCTGTTCATTCACCACCTCATTCTCCACCTAGAATCATGGCTAATGTAAACGCAAATCATCCACCCAACCTACCAAATCCACCATTTGCTTGGAGGGATAGATCACCATTAAACCTAACACCTCCTTTTCATGACTTACCTCAGGATTTTGAGAAAATGTTGCCTAAGTTTGACCCAAGAGAAAATATTTTGGTAGATGATCATTTGCAAAGATTTTACTTGGCTATAGAAGGACTATGGGCTGGAGAACATGAAGATGTAGTTTGTAGATTGTTTCCACATACCCTGAAAGGAGCAGCAGCCTCATGGTATTTTTCTCTACCTGCAAACTCAATCACATATTGGGGCACATTTGAAAGAATATTCAGAAGTAAATATGCATTCCAAAAAACTCATGTATCTCTAATGAAAGGCTTATTCACTTTAAAGAAAGAAAGAAAAGAAAAAGTGCATAGTTTCACTCAAACGTTTGCTGCTTATATAAAGAATTTTTCTGCAACTGATAAGCCATCTGATAAAGTTCTGATTGAATATTATACTTCAGCTCTAGGGCCTGAATTGGCCATGTTTTCCAAGATGTTAGTCAATCCTACAATGTCAAAAACTTATGAAGAAGCCGAGAGGGTAGAGGCTGAGAAGGAGAGCATAGAATATTATCCTGAGCAGTCGGGAGAAAAAAGTTTTGGTAAGAAAGCGTTGTTATTGACTAAGCCTAAGGATGAGCAATCACATGACTTTGAAGGGATGGTGAAGATGATGCAGAAGCTATCCAATAGAATAATAGATTTGGAAAAGGAAAAGGAATCTCATAAATCTTATAAGCCTTACTATAAAAGGAGAGAAGACAACAATCAATCTAAACCTCCTCCACACAGTCTTGTATCAATGAATTTAACTGAGGTGGGTATGGATAATTTTTACACCTTTCATCAGTAGCCTCATTCTCAAAAAAAATTCCCTCAATGGATCAATTCGATCACATTAGTAATGAATCATCTATTGGATTCCAAACTAACAGAAGCTGATGAGGAAGAAAAAAAGAAGCCCACAGAAAAACAAGAAGAATATGCTCTGGTTTTATGGGACTGTGTCTCGATGTTTGATACCGAAGAAGAAGGTTATCTGAAATAGGAGGAGATATCGAAAACAAACGTGACAACAAGAAGTCAGGGTTTGATAAAAGAGGACAGGTCAGTACTCCTGAAAATTAAGAGACTTCAAGATAATGTAAAGAAAATTCAAAAGAGCACCACAGCTGATAAAATACCTAAATTCACCATTACGAGTCAAAATCCAAAGAAAATCAACATGCATGTTAAGCTTGTTGAAGAGAAGATTGATAATGTAAAAAAGAATCTCGAATAACATAAGATGGAGTATAATATTGTGGAAGATATTAAAAGGGCTAAGGAAAATATCTCATTGTTTGAAATGTGTAATGTGCCTCAGCAGAAAGAAAAATTGTTAAAATCACTTGAAGTACCGGAGGAAAAGCTTCCCACTGACAACCAACCTGAAGAAGAAGAAATCGAGGAAGAAAGTGTGGGAGGTAAGTCTAAATACAAAACCCCACCTTTTCTCCCAACTTTTGAAATTTTCAACCATAACGTGCACAAATATTTAGTAGAATCGGGGGCATCAGTCAATGTTATGCCACTTTCAGTCAGCAAGAAGATAAATGGACAACCTAAACCATCTACCTGGTAGGTTATTCAGTTAGACAGAACAGCTGTGAAGGTAATTGGGGAAATGGAGGATTTTTTGATTTGATTATCTTCAAATGAAAAGGTATGTCAATTCATCGATATTGTAGTAGCAGACATAATTGAGGCTTATGGACTTGTTTTGAGTCAAGATTGGTCAGCAAAGCTAAATGGATATTTTGCATCATATTGGTCACATTTGTGGTTGTCTTATAAGGGAAGTCCCAATCAAATAAAAGTATTAAGAGAGCCCCACAATGTTACTCAATTGGAGGGTAAGAATGAACCAGTGAATTCTGTGTTGGGAAATTACTTCATTGAACTAGAACTGGGGAACTACCAAGCGGAAGAAGCTAGCAACATATTTGACACCCAGCCCAATCTCCTTCGATTTTCACGGGCTGATGAGATTGACTGTAAAATAGTAGATTTAGTTTCAGACGTAGTTTTTATTTCAAGTTTCTTAGAACTAGATAATGGGTAGGCCTTTTCAATTTGCAATCAAGCCTATCCCCTCAACTTACAAGTTGTCATATTTTTAGGGGTGGGTAGAGAACTGACCAGTTAGAGGTTTAGTTCTCAAACTTTATTTTTCTTGATTTTTATTTCTTGATTATCTTGTACATAAATAAACTGATTTGGTTGTTTATTTTGATTTATTTTATTTCTGTTTGTTTTTAGTTAGAATTTGATTGATTTCAATAAAAGAAGCAAACTTTTGGTTGCATGGAGAGCATCAGAATTCTAGATTAAATAAAATCTTTGATTATAATACTGTGTACTATTGATTTATCTAAAATAATTTCTTCTAGTTTAGCAGTTTTCCTAAATGGCTATGAACACATTGAAGTCCTACTTAATCCTTGTAAAATAAATCAGGATCAAAAGGTCTAGAATACTATTTCGAGGCTCCATCCATCTCACATTTAAAAATGTCTTAGGGGGTGACAACAAAAGACCCATGGAAAGGAAGCAGGGTAAACAGTATATTATATATAAATGATCCCATGCTAAGAATTGAAATCCAAAAGGCAAATAAGAGTAAAAAATATCCTAAGAAAGAAATATGTATCAAAACAAAGTACTAAACCATATGAGTACAAAGCTGCCAAAGTTCTTCTCCGTCCGTGAGCTGAAAATTAAATACATCTCTCACACAAAAGGACACTATGGATAGAGGAGCCTGAATAAAAATTCAAAAAGAAAGGCATGCAGGAGGACTCAAAAAGGACAAAAGGTCCAAAAGCACAGAGATGCAAAATGGCATGGGAATGAGGAACAAATGAATATTTCTATTTACCATATGTTACAATCCTGTGGTGTCCAAGTTGGGAGCTACCCGAAGACAGAGGTAAAAAATGAAATTCGTATTCCTGGCCTCAAAAGATTTATCTAGACTTTTAAATCTTGGTTCCCATTATCCCTAAATTGGACTATCATCAATGATTAAAAGTACATACATTTTCCATTTGGGAAATCCAGACATCTAGAAGAATTCAACATGTTGGTTTTATTGTCAAGCAATCTGTTACTTAAGGAAGAAATTGTCCAGAGATCTGTGTTCACCAAGTAGTCGCCAATTGCTGCAGCTACAACTTTTTTCCCAAATTTTTAAAATTTTTGACCCACCTTTCTTTCCTAGGATTGTTTGGATTGTTGAACTCTGTTTTTCCCTCTGCTACAAATTTGGATTGTTTGAAGTTGAATTGAGGTCAATTGTTTTCCTGCTTTTTGTCTGCCAATGCTTTTGACTAAGGAGTTTAAAGTTTTGATTTGAAAATGATGTCCTTTTGATTTGTAAATGATTTCCTTCATCGTTATAAGAAGCCTATTTATGTGTGAATTGGGGCATTAGATCTCTACGCAGCCGCCGTTGTGGAAGGTAAACAATGAACATCCGATGGATAATTCTTATTTTCACCGATTCCACGGTTTGATCACTTAACGCTTTGTTTTTTGGATAATTTTTCGCTGTCGAAAGTCTGTTAATGTGTGCATTGGGGCATTAGTCTTCTATATTGCCACTGTTGAGGAAGGCAAACATAGAACGTTCCGACGAACAATTTTATTCTCATCGATTCATGGCCTGTTGCTCCTTGTGGTTTTTACTGTTTAAACCTTTGACTTTTTTTCGTTTTATCGCTATCGGAGCGATATTTGACAATTGATCGGAGGGCTAGTCCTTTACGTTGCCGACACAACGGTAGCATTGAGTTTTAATTTGTTGATGCATAGTATTTAAAGCTTTCGATTGCCGATGGTTTCATGATTACCGGGACCCGTAGTTGGTTTGACATCTTCCATTTTGGCTTTCTAGTAAACTATCCTGCCGATGCATAAGTCCTTAGTTCTTCTGATTGCCGATGTTTTATTTGGTCGCGGAAGTTGTAGTTAGTATGTCTTCCATCGTTGTGGCTGCTCAATAAACTAACCATCCGACATATAGTTGTCACGTTCATCAATGAGGAGTTTGTCAACCCGATGCTTAGTTTTTTCCCACCGGTGAGGGTTTTCCCGCCGTTTTTTGTGAGCTTTTACCCTATTTTATGGGCGACGGAGGTTTCTATTTTTGATCAAGTTAGGGTTTTCATGATGAGAACACAAAACAAGGCCTCACATTTGATGATTAGTTTTATTGATAGTGTGGTTTATGTTTTATTGAAAAGTTAGATGATCTTGAATGTATTCCGGATTAATGATGAGTTTTTTGTTTTAACTGTAGACGGACTTAGAGAATTTTTTAGACCCAACTTGGGGATTGCTGCTGCAAAGAATATATGTCTAGAAGACAAAGCAGAAGAAAGGAGGAAACAATGAAGAAGAAGAGATGAGGAAAGTGAAGAACAAAGTAAGAGTCTGAGATCTCAATAGATCAATAGCAACAGAGACCTAGACTTGGAAAAAGTTCATCAATTACCAAGCTAGTCTTTCTTTATAAAGTGCTCTTAAATATTAATCTAAAATGTAATGTATTGTATAAGTCATGAGTACTCACTAAAATACAAAATTGTGAAAATGAACGGTTGAGGGAGAAGCCCAAAGCTTTTGTTTTTTTGTATAAATATAGGAGAGTTAGATGTAAGAAAGGAATTTTTCCCAAATAGATTTGTGAGAGCATGTTGTAAGAAGAACTATTTCCTTTTGCAATAAGAATTACAAGTTTCCTATTGGAGAAAGCTTGGTGGAATGTTTCAAATGTTGTGCTATGGATCTGTTGAATGTGAACTATTTCGTTTTCAGCATATGTCCATTAAATGTGAGATCGGTCTAACTCTTTGAACCTATGTTCTTGTTATGAGTGCACTCTAGTTTATTCTATGAAATTTCCACTATGAGTAATGAAGGCTTTTCATAAACAATGAGCTATCTTGTTGTTTATATGTCTATTAATGTTCATGTGTTTTGAAAAAAGTAACAGCTATCTGTGATTTTTCTTAATGCATGCGCAGAAATACATTACTCATTGATAAGTGATAATCTTGCTCCCTAGGGATAGGTTAGATAGTTAGTTTTAGTTTTATTGCTGTGTGTGATTTAGATGCGATAGATTTAAGACGAGAGGTAAGAACCTGCGCATCACATTGTGACCGCTCCTCCTATTCTCTATTATTCTGCATTTTTAGATAGGCGCTTGCATATCATACTAAAAAACTAAAAATATACATGGTGGACCGGGTCGTAATCGGTAAAACCTTGTGTTTTGTTACTTGCCTACGGTAGCCAGACCGTGAACTGGACGGATTCGCCATACCAAATAGTAACGGGCTAGTTGGGAACGTTTTTTGGGGAGAATCCCTAACTGTTGTTACCTGTGATTTTCTAGGCCTCAACAAGACTACAGGTTACTAGTATCAAAACTTTCACGACATGATATAGAACGAGGAGGAGAGGTTTCTACTAGTGAGCAGGGACATCGTTTTGATGCCCTTGATATAAGGTGCTTTCTTGGGAAGCATCAAGAGCATTTAGGACAATCATAGTGGAAAACAACCAAACCGGTATCCCAATGGTGAATCCAGGAAGATTCAAAGTGACCATCAAGCGAAAACCAACATTCCCAGTAAAAGAAAAAGTACAATAAGCCCCTTGCACGGGGGTCTTTTGGTTGGTGTCCATAGTGGTTGTTGTTAGGGAATTTATCCTATGGTTGGGTTTGAGCCCACCAACTTACTAGGGGTTCTATTGACAGACATATGAGGTTATATAAACATTTATTAAAGCACATACTTAATGTAAGAGAGGATGCATACCTTATTCTAAAGGTTGATCCTAGTTTGGTATTCTTTCTAAATGCTACAAAACTCCAAAGCCACAATACTTGCAACAAAGAAATAACCTTCCTCAAAGCACCTTCAACTATTATAAAATATGAAATATGAACATATATCATGAATGCCACTTAAATCTAAATCATAATCTAGATAATTTCCATGAAAAATTTAAATACACATTACAATAGAAATCGAAGGAAAAGACTTTATTTATTCATGAACTTTCTAGAACAATTACATATACCTCAACCTGATCAAGATTTCTTAAAACTGGTTTCTCATCCCTCTTGCTTCTCTTCTCCAAAAGAAATCTTCCAACATAAATTTGCCTCCAAAAGTTCCCCCTATCGTCTATCCCCTCTCCTATTTTTATAGTTCATTAGGAGGATGAGTTACGAGGTTAGGGTGGTTAGCAGAGTTGGGCTAGTCTCCAAATTGACCCCAACTACCTCGTGACTAGTTTTATTTTTATTTTTAATGATTTTTAGTGGAATACATGGGTATAATGAAGGAAACTTGCGTATGGTACACGAGTTTCCTTGAGGAAACTCACCTATTCATCTTTTGATATCAATACGTGGGTTGTATGTGTGCAGCTCATGTATGATACATATGTTTTCAAGAAGCAAGTCACGTATTCAATCCAAACTCATAATCAAAATGTGTTGATATTAAAGTAAACACTATGTATTTATGGTCCATATATCTTATAATGTTAAGGCTCTTCTATCCATTTAGTCCTTTTTTGTGATGACACATTTTGTGTCATCACTCAGACATATAAGTGTCATTTCAAGCTATAACATATGCCCCCTAATGTATGAGGTCAGAGGGTACGAATGGCCAAAATACATTACAATATTTAAGTCAACGGACTCAAGATCCAGGTCACAAAGAAGTACTTGAATTAGATAAATAGATGTTATTTTACAAAATCATCACTAAGGATGCTAGTTTCAATAATGTGGAACACTAGCTCCTTTACAAGTTACATACACAACATATAATACAAGCTATGAGGCCACACAGGATTTACAAAGTGGATCATAGCCACATCAGTACAATAACATATCTTCGATAACTAGATTTGTGTCTTGAAGTATGGCACGATCTTGCGCAACTTAGGTTTTATAAGTTGAAAACCCAAGGTATTCATCCAAATCCATGTAGCCAAGTAGGAATCCTAACCATGTGAACATAGTAGTAATTGAAGTCGAACTTGGAGGATATCATCAGAAAATCAGTTAAAGGGTTGTACCGATAACCAATGAAAAGGAGACCACCAATATGGAAAGTGGATCCGGAGGTACTATCTGAAAACTCTAGGTCTTCATCATTAGCTGGTGTTGATGGAAAGTTGTTTGTGAGAAGGAAGGCATTGATGAATCCTTCAACATATCACATGAGTAAACTGGTAGACTGGATTAGGGAAGACAATGTAGATCAACCTCAGAGATGGTCATGACAGGGATCAAGGTAAACAGACAGAGGTTAAAGATCCTTGAACAGTGATCACAACACAAGAGTGACTCAAGGTTGCTTTAGACTCAATATGAACAACTAGACACTTTTACAATGTAGGAGACATTAACAGATTCCCCATATACTTGGATCAGGTCATCAAATGGAGGAGTAGTAACTTAGAGTACAGGTTGAAACTGGGACCTATAAAAATGAGGCTTGACTTTCGGGAGACCAAAAATTGGTGCTTTGTTCAAGAATGACTGTGAACTTGCTTCCAAACAAATTATAATGTAAATAGAGTATTTCCTTCCTTCCTTTTTGTTAAGGTTTAACGAGTCTAAGAAAGCAAACTTGAGCCCTTCTTAATTTTTAGTCAAGCTTGAAGAAGAGATAGAATATTGGTTGGTAAAGAAATGATTCATGGATTTTATGAGCCCGAATTGTGGATGCTTGTTGATTTTTTCATAATTTGAGAGTATAAAAACTCCAAAGAAGACTCTAGGGGGGTTCTTTTTCATAAACTTAGTCTCCTAAGTCCAAAAAAGTATAAGACAATCTAGAGGAGAAATATCTTAGCTTCGAGGAACTTAGGTATTCTTTTTTTTATATAGTTGGAAAGGTATGAAAAAGGGGTAAACTATCACCAAACCGACACTCCTTCGAGAAAAATAATATAGCCTTAGTTTAATGAGTGTGAAGGAAGGAAATATCACTCATAATGTTCCATTTATTTACGAGTATGGGGAAGCCATCAATAAACTTGATGCATTGTACTAAGGTTTAACAAGCATGACAATGACATAAAGAACATTTGGAATATTTTTCATGTTTTAAAGTAAAGCACGAAAAAGAAAAAGTAAACTCAAACATCTTCCTTTTTTTTTAAGTTTAGTCCTCTAGGCCTGAAAAAGAGATAAACCTATACCTGGAAATACTCTTCTAGTCGCAGTGAACTAGAGTATTCCTTTTTTTGTAAGTAATCCACATGGTCCAAAAAAGGGTTAAACTTATACCAATGTGGATGATATTTCACTTCCTTTAACAAGTCTTAAAGAACAAGTAAACTTGACAACCTATTCAAAAATATTTAAGGAGTCAAACCAGGGCTTAAAGGTAACTCCATATGATGGGAACCTAAAGGATAGTCAACAAAACATAGAGTATGATGCTCATTTTCAAATGTAATACCACTAAGAGGGATCCCAATACCTAACAACATGAAACATGGGTACCGAAATGGAAAGAAGGACTCTAACTAAGGTACCCATGTTAGGTAATGTCTAATCCATGGAAGGACAATGATGTTTGAAGTATAATAGGAGGCTGCAAATCACAGTCCATGGAGGAAAATGAATCCTATCATTCAAAGCGGGATAAAATATAAGTGCAAAATGTAGTGGACAATATATCCTACCTTATATGTCGATGTATAACATCACCTAAACAATCTAGGAAAAAATCAACACAACATTAGTTATAATATTTAAAATTAACCAAAAACTATACAAAGTGGGTAAAAACATAAAATTGTTTTACTATAAATAGTAATTTTGGGTTAGATACTAATTCATTTTGACATTCACCTTGAAATAATGCAAAATTACCCTTCAGATTCAAATGCTTCGTATGATCAATCCGGTGGACGAAATCAAATTCCACAAGTTGCAGGTAACTCTTGGTTCTCCTAAATTTCATTTCACGCCTTTTATTTGAAATTTTTCCTACAAATTTTAGTATTTTGGAAAGTTTAAAAGGGAACCACATAGTATACGTGGGTATCCTCTTGTAAAATCATGTATTTGAGAAAAATGCATAGGTGAAAATTCGTGGGTGAACAACGAGGTACCCACGTATGTATGCTTTGTGCAAACACTACACACCTGTATTCTACGGGTTGTGCCTAGGGCATGATAAATGACCAAAATTCATGGATTTTGCAGCAAAATGGTTCTTGAATGGCATGAACGGGAGAATGAGGAATTGGATTGTGACACTTTGAGTGATCCTTTAACATTAAATTCCCTCCAATGATGTGGATTCCTTAATTTTTTTTGCACGACCAATATGTGTGCCCAAATCAATTTGTTGGAAACTTTGGTAACGTATTGGGATCCTGATCAGGGTTAGTTTGACCTTCAAGGTGAAATACTGGATATTACTGCTGAAGACATCTACTTCATCATGGGGTACCAATGAATATAAGTGGTTCGTTCATGGTGGTGACCCAAAGAGTGTCCAAGGTTATGTGATCACATATGGTGTTACTGGATCACAAAATCCAGACATTTAAGTTTCAAATAGCAAGCTTTCCACTTAAGGTGACCATGAGTACCATTATACTAGTGGAGGGTGTGTCATATTTACATTAGGCCACTCGTAACCATATGAATTTGGGTGTATAATTCTTAAGTAAGGTGGTATTTTACTGGTGTTTAGGTCTTGCCATCAATACGGAGAAACAACTTACATATTGCAAACTTGGCAAGAAGAAGAATTTTGGTTATCTGAGCATCTTGCTAGATTTCTTCTTTGAGTGTGTTCCAGCACTGATTATGTTGGCCTTCTGACATATCTTCGACCCAGGTTCAGTCCCCTTTTCTCTTATGCATAACAAATCCAAAGATATCATCCCAACCGAGCAAATCCCAATCGACAACACCTACGACGCAGATACAGTCTCACCCAAGATATATTTCTATGTGTAACTGCCAGAACCAGGTTTCCGCGGTTGGGTTGGGATTTCCTCATCCCTTGGCCTTTTAAGAAGGCGCTCAACGAAATACTGTGGATGGATTACTTATGCTTGCTATGCATAGTTATACTGTGGCACACTTCTTCCTTTGTCAATAATATACTAATAACCCCATTTCAACATAGATAAATTCAACTTATAACAGTTCAAATGATATATATAAACTCATTCATAAGCAAATACATAAGCATTCATTCACAACAACATATACACATGCACCTTAAACACATTCAACATCCACACATATAACACAAAAATTAACGTGGAAACCCATCCAGGAAAAAACCACAAAGGTGGTCTTCATGTGGCATGATAAATATATGGCACCTTAGGTCTGCACACTGAGCTGCAGACTCTATTCTAGATCTTCCTTTCTTCTCTATACAAACTTCTCTCTCCTCTCATGCTCTCTTATATTCTATCGCTGGTAATTCTATACTTAACTCTACTACTGATCTGTACATATCCTGGATCGACTCAATCTCCTCTACACTTCTGCACACTCGGCTGAATATTCTCGACACTATGCACTTCGTAAAACTAACAGACATACAACAATATCCAGAAGCTAACAACACTGAAGAGGATCAAGAAGCTAACTCACATACAGCTTGGGTTCCTCTTTTTATAGACTCTTTACAGAATCTTTATAGACTCTTTACATGTTTCTCTCTCAACCAAATTCATACACTTAGCCAACATGATGTCTTTCCTATTCTAGTGACACATTCGACTAAGCACTACCAACATGACTTACAAATATACCTTCATATGTGTGACTTCTACCGGATCTAGTCGACCTCATACCCACAATATTTTTGACATATCGCTTTGTAACTGTTGCATCATTGCATGCCTTCTGACATGGCTCTACTCCATCGCATTCTTTCTCTATCACGTCCTTTCCTTCTATAGTGGCTTTTATTCTGTTGTGGATCCTTCTTCCATCGCAACTTCTCTTTTGTTACAAATTCTCTTCTATCGTGGATTTTCTTCCATCATGGCTTCTCTTCTTCTACTACTTCTTTCGTTAACTCTTTCCTCTTTATCTTCCTCTCTTGCACCTCATTTTCCTTATTTCCCTTCATCTGTTATTCCTTCCTTCTTTATGTCGATGCCTATGTCGCAACTCCTTTCTCTTCTTTTTCCTTATCTGTTTTCATACATAAGCGAAATTCTAAGTGAATTCGTCTTACCTTTCCCTAGGCCCAACAGGCCCTCAAAAATCACATGTCGCTCGTCCCGAGTGACATAAATATTATTCCTCCATTTGTTCACTTGTGCCAACTTTTCTTTGAAAATATTATAAGATTTTTGTTACTCTCTCTGCTTCCTGTCGCAATTCTTCCTTCGTCTTCTTCAATTGATCCACAAGGTTGGAACTGGCATGTTCCAACATTACCTTTTCTACTAACTCTGCTTCTTCTTGCACCTTCTCATGTACAGGTTAAATGATGTCTATAACTCTTTCAAATTTAGCTTGAAACTCTTCAATCTTATCAGCACACTGCTGCTGTTGCGTGCGCAAAATTGTGACCTTTTGTTGCAATTTTTTCATCTCTACTGCCTTATCCATTTTTTCTGCTAAGGGCAATTTTTTCATTACGCTCTTCATCTGGTTCATGTATGCTTCAACTGTGCACAGATCCTTTATGAATTTATCTAACTCCACATCATTTATATGTGCTTCCCAAGCCTA
Organism: Pseudotsuga menziesii; assembly: GCA_001517045.1. Lineage (NCBI taxonomy): Eukaryota > Viridiplantae > Streptophyta > Pinopsida > Pinales > Pinaceae > Pseudotsuga > Pseudotsuga menziesii. Next base: position 131,529 of record LPNX010650080.1, read on the forward strand.
CAAGACTTGGTCGAAAACTTTAGCACACACTGCTTCTTCCTCTCAAAATTCTGTGCAGCTTCCATTTCTACTTGCATTCACTCCTCCAACACCTCAAGGGGTGTGCTTGGTATTACCTACACCTCTAGCTCTCTGACTTTCTTTTGGAGGTATTTTGTGATTTCTCCAAGTTGAGTGACCTTGGCTTATACCCCCATTTCCTCTGTTATTCCTTCCCCTGCAAATTTTATACAAGCAAAGGCTACTTCCTTGTCGAGCCTATGGTAATTTTATTCCCATGTTTTCATCTTCTGCTTAGCCTCTTGTACTGCTAGTTTCTTCTTCTTAACACTTTTTTGTGCGACCTTTTATTTCTTAATTAGTGCTCCTTCTTACACTTTTATCTCTGCAACTACAACACTCTTCATTGCATACACTTCAACCATTTCCATTAATGAGAAGTATATCGTTATCTGGCCTATGCTCTTGGTGACATCATTGAACTTTGGACTTCCCATGTCAAGAAATCCTCCTGATACCTGCATTCTTATTGGAGAAACTGGAATTCTATTCTATTTGGTTGCACTTCTGAAGTCTATAGTTGATCCTGCGACTCAGTGCTTGGGGTTGGATAGTATACAACAACATTAACATCCTCAACAACTTTAGAAAAGCCTTTGAGTAAATTGGTAACCATACTTGTGAGCTTTGTCTGTCGCTCCTCTATGGTTTTTAAGCTTGTCTGCGTAGCTTCAATGATGGCCTCAGCCATAAGTTATAGGTCATCGCTATCTAGGTTGATGGTATTTTCACTTCTATTAGCTTTTCTCTTCTTCTTCTTCCTCCTAGAATATTCTTGTTTCATCTCAGAGTCTTTTCTTTTTATTTTCTATATCTGGGTCTGTCAAAGTTGAACTGGAATGAATCTGTGTTGGGTTTGAATCCTCCTGCGGATTTTCTTCTTCATTCCGGTCATTTGGTGGTGGTGGATCCTCTTATCATAGTTTCTCTTCTTCTTATACTAGTTTCTCTTTTGGCACCAAGACATACCATTATTTCTAGAATTCATCAACAATTTCTTCAAAATCTTCCTCTAATATTATGAATTGCATCACCAACCATGGGCGATGTATGTCCTAGAGCAACTGCATGTTGACATGGTGAGCTCCAATCTCAAATCTAGAAACTTGACGAAATCATTTAAAATTGGTGTCATGCAACCTATACTAGTTCCTTATAGCTTCCCCATGCATAAATAATTCGATTTTATTTTCTGTCTGTTGTTCCTTTCTAGTCTTCTTGAGCCAAAGGTTTTGGTATCACGCACCTTTGTAGTTCACCGAAAAATCTACCCCTTGGTATATCGGTGGTTCAGACCATGCAATGAATGAAATTAAGATTAAAAACCAAGAGTAGTGAAATGGATTACCCTCCTCCTCTGATTCAATGACATCATGCAACAGTTGATTCTGCAAGCACTATGAGCAATTGGTCTGAACTCCCTCCACTAAGAGTTCAACCAACATGATTGCACCTATAGTGCATTAGGTTGGGTGCATCTTGCACCTAAAATTCAAGGCCAATACCTTCGCAACAAAGCAAATAGTATAATCATTGATGTAGGATATCATATATCCTCTATTCTCTCTTACTACGTTGCATTTCTCCTTCCTCCGCACAACTATCGATGCTTCTTGATCCTTCCTTAGAAGTGGTGTTGGGTCCATTCCTGGGAATGGTAGGCATGTGATGACTATGATAAGTTCAACATATACATATATAGTCTTTCCAAGCTATAAGAAACCACCATTAAATAATACCAACAATTGCTTAACACAGGTGTTTATCGATATGCTGCAGCTAAACTGTGGCATATATAGCAACGAAAGTATGCCAGATTGATTTAGTTCTCTATCCCACTCCATTGGGGAAAATCGCTTCACTGCATCTAGTGTGTCTTGCATAGTCACCATATAGTTCACACAGTCTAGGTATTTATGCTTCTTTGTGTCGTGGTCAACAAAGGTTAACTTCCGTCACGGGGACTTCACTTAGTGAACATCTCACATAGCACATGTGATCGTGGGATATTAAAGAATACCCTTAATTTACAGATATATTGACCAAACTATTTTTTTGAAACCCCCTCCCAATACTTAAAGCCTCCTCCCCGCCCTTTTATACCTCAATCCTTATAAACCACCCTACCCACCCCCACCTTAAACCCCTCATCCCCCCTAATACCTACAATATATTGGTTCAATTTTTAATAATTTTAAAACCCACAATATGAGCTAACGTGATAGGATATTGGTCAACAAGTGAAGCCCCCATGACTTCCATAGGTTTCACAATATATCCTTCGAAACCTTCCCTCCTTTTTGCACCAATGGTGATATCAATGAGACCCATGTACACTTTGGGATTTTGACTTTTGGTGAATCAATACATCTGGGAGAAACATAAGGTGGCAAAAAAATTCTTATCTCTGAATATTTATCATCCTGTGGGGGTTGCGATGGGGTTGTTGATGCTTTTCCATTCCTCTTCTGGCTACCATTGTGCTTTCCCCATGTGGTTCTAGACAGACCTGGTTTGTTTGCATGCACTTTTCTAGACATCCTAACTGGATTTGGATCCAGAAGAAGAGAGGTATGTTCAACAAATAGCACGTTCTGTGCAATAAATGGTGTGGTATGTGCAGCAACTGGTGTGTTATGTGGAGCAACTGGTGTGGTCTATGTAGTAGATGGTGGAACCTCCTCCTGCAGTGGAACATAACTAGGAGTTTACTCCATGACTATCGTAGGAGATGCAGGATCAAACTCAAATTTAACAACTATACTTGTGCTAGAGATGGAAATGACCATGCTAGGAACAATTTGCTTCAGCTCTCAAGGTTGCAAACAACAACAACTCTTTTCTCTTGCAATAGAATGAAATGAACTTGGGCATGAAGGATGATAGAATGCAACAATTTTTCATAGTTGTTCTCTGCATGTGCAAGCAATCAATAGAAAGGAATCCATCCTTTGAGGAACATGGGAGTACCGTCCAACTCATTAGGGAAAATTTTATGTATGCCACCAGTTATCTATAACTTTGAATGGTATTTATTTCCATAAAGTTGGATGTGACCAAATAGAATGTCACCATATTTTCTTGAATTTTCTGAATTAATGACTTCCATCCTGTCATATCCAGGATCCTAGTATCTTATGAGACAACATCGTACTCCTTGCGACTTGATTTTTATCTTTGCTAGAGAACCTTTATTACAACAGTGGCATAGTCCTTGCGTCCAATTTTCTTCCTTTAAAAGGGTTCCTTTCTTGTGAAAGAAAAAGTGTTCACTGAGAATTTTGACCTTCGCCAGACGCCAAGTCTACAAAATTTCACTTCTTGCTACGAAAGACTAGCAGTCTGCAACCATAAATTTTGGCTCATGTTTCTTTTTTTCTCTCTTTTATTTTTGTTTTATGTCCTCTTCCTCTTTTTCTCTTTTTACTTTTTTAATTTATTTTTTAAATTTTTTATGCGACCAAGTCACAACTATTGTAATATGGTTTCAGTCAACTCCCATTGTCGAGTCCTTTAACTTTTGTCCCATCTAATTTTTCTAGTTTCACTTCTCCTCCATCAGTGATCTCTTTGACAATGTACGGTCCTAAACAATGAGTTTTTAATTTCCCTGTGTTCTTGAAGAATTTGGTGTCATACATAAGAACAAGACCTCCGACATGAAACTGCGTGTTCTTAATGTGTCGATCATGCAATACTTTCTGTCTTTTCTTTTCAACATTTTGATGAAACCCTGCAACAAAATGTTCTTCTTCCAACTGTATCAGTTAAAATAATTTTTCTTTGAAAACATCAACATCTATCATTTTAGTGATCGTAACAATTCTTAGACTCGATACAATGTACTCCATAGGCATGAAACCTTCTTTCCCATACACCAACCGAAATGTAGTTTGATCAACCAAGTTCTTACACATCGTGTGATATTCCCATAATACTATGGAAATCTTCTGGTCCCAATCATCTCTCCAGGAATTAATGAACTTTGTCAATGCATTTTCCATAATTTTGTTGAATGCCTCGACAAATTCATTTGCTTGATTGTGATATGGTGTTGTCCTTCTATGCTGGATTTGAAATTCCTCCGCTAGTTCTTCAATCAACTGATTAAAAAAATGCGTACCTTGATTGCTAATTAAAATATTTGGGAACCCAAATCTTGTCACAACATTTTTAAATAGAAACTTGGCAGCAGTCGCAATAGTACAATATTTTATTAGCGCTGCTTCAACCCATCTATTTAGGTAATCAATTGTTGTGATAATATATCGTGCTCCAATTCGCTTCCCTGTCGGACTGATTAGTCCTACAAAATCAACGACCCATTTATCAAATTCCTGCAATGTTATTTGTAGTGCCAATGGAAATTCATATCTTTGGGAATTCTTTCAAATCCTTTGGTAGACATCATAGATGTGAGAATAATCCTGTGCGTCTGCATGCATGGTGGTCCATCATAACCATGCTTGCAAATATTGCGCACCATAGCTTTTCCTGGATAGTGGCCTCCTACGACACCAACATGTTCTTCATTTACTATCCTCGGGTGCTCATGCTCCAAAATGTAGTGCTGAAGAATCTCATCAGGACCCATAGTATACAAGTGTTTAGCGATCAATTGGAAATATATATCATGCACAACCAACTACTTCTTCTATGCAGTGGTGAATTCAGATGGCGCATAACCCGTACTTAAAAATTGTATGATGTATCGGTACTTATCATCAAACATGATTATCGCAAACAATTGTGCATTAGGAAGATTATCTTCCATACTATTAGGTTGTTCTCCACTTTTGATCCTAAAAAGATGGTCTAGCCCCAAATTCAATCGACTAGGTTTAACAATTATCTGAAAATCAAATTCCTAGAAGAAGAGAAGCTAACGGTAGATATTCACCCACAACACTGGCTTATTGACCAAGTATTTCAATGCATAATGGTTAGTATACATATTGAAATGTCCTTCCAATAAATTGTGTCTGAATTTATGCAGTGCATATACAATCGTTATCCCTTCTCTTTCCATCGTGGTATAATTCTTCTCTGTCGTTGATAATTTTTTGCTAGCAAAGGCAATGGGATGATCAATAAATCCTTCACCATGCTACATTAGTACCATGCCGAACACAACATATGATGCATCAACATGAAATTGAAACTCTTTTTCCCAATCTAGAAACACAAGTATTGCTGCATTAGCCATCTTGTTCTCCAGCTTGTCTAGAATTTCTTGGTAGTCTGCTGTCCATTGAAACTTAGTATCTTTTTTCAATAGTGTTTTTGTCGAAGCAGTCACCTCTGCATATATTTTCATAAATTTCCTGTAGTATCTAGTGTGTCCTAGTGTTTCTTTTAACTATTTAATTGTAGTAGGTGGCGATAGGTCAAGGATGATCACAATTTTTGTTGGGTCAACCAAAATCCCACCGCGATAGACCACATGGCCCAGCAAAGCTCCAAAAGGTGAACAAAATATAAATTTCTTCAAATTCACAGAAATTTGATACTAGCAAGAACATTCCAACATCATTTTGAAGCTCTCTATATGGTATTTTATGATCCCAAATATTGTCTAATCATGAAAGAAGACTTCAATAAATTTGTGTATAATACCTTTAAAGACAACCACTACGAATCTAGAGAATATAGCAAGTGCATTCTTAAGTCCAAAGGGAGTTACTGTATACTAGAAACATCCCCACTTTATCATAAAGGTATTATTGTGTCGATCCTCCTCTATAATACTGATCTAATTGTAACCAGAAAATCCACCATTGAAAGATTACATCTCTTTCTCTCCGACATTCTCCAGTACCTCATCTATAAATGGAGTCGAAAATGGGTAATGTAAATAAGCATCACTCAAATTTCTGAGGTCAACACAAATTCTTACTTCACCTGAGGTCTTCTAGGCCCGTACTACAATTGGGCTAATTCATTATGATTCCTCAACAAGTTCTATAACACCTTCCTCGGCATTCGATCCAATTCAACCTTAACCTTTTCTTTGCATCATGGATTCAATCTATATGGTCGTTGCTTAATCGATTTTGCGGCGGGACTCAAATGTATCTTCATTTCGCCAATATCTTCGACTATTCATTTCATATCTCAAAAATTTCTAGGGAATAGATCCTAAAACTCATGCAACAAATTAGAGATATTCCCCACAGTCTCATCATCCCAATAATCTCCAATATTGGAGAACTTTGGATTCTCAAGCGAGCCAATATTTACTTTCTTAATTACAAGTGGACTTAGGAATTGCTTGCTTGAAATTCCAAATCCTTCGAATGTGTGCATACCTTCTGACTCAAGCATGTTTATATCGAGCATGTCCTCTTCATCTGGTTCTCTCGTGACATTGTAACATTCCATCCAATGGTGCATTGTCACACTACACTGACGGAAATGTGTAGCTGCGATAGGGATTTCCTCAAATATCTTATATTTCAGTATCTACAATGCAACATCAATTATTGGATGATAACTTGCAAGCTCAAATGTGGGTGTGAATATTGTAGCTAACTCTTCCCACTCAAGAGCTCCTTGTCACAGCTCCAATGACGTGTTCCAATTCCTTGGTACCATATCCAAAGTATGTATAAAACCTTGAATCCATTCTTGTCATGGATACTCTTGCCATTTCGTGCGACAATGCTCAATATGTTCAACATGATTTGTCAATCCTGCATACTTGTGATCAATATAACTGATCTCTTCTCCAAATATAATCTCCAACGATCTTCTGCATTGCATCAATTCATATATATATTATCTATGTGTACCCCACCATCTAGTGGGTGTAGCTTTCAGCAAAAATTCCAAGGCATACAATTGCTATGATTCTATGATTTCAAATTTAGCAAGAAAAGACACAAGGTTAGTTAATCCTTCATATGTAGGTAGCTCGAATTCCTCGACTCCTACCCATCGCACAGATCTTGTAATTCTTGCGCATCTTCACATGGAAACTTCATGCGGCCGATTCTGCCAATTTTCTAATGCTTCGCCTGAATCGAATGTACATTAGCTAACACTCCACCAATTGAGATATCCATCAGCTGTTGGATTTATATAGTCATTTATTGAACACATTGTTAGAATAATCAACCCATAGTTACCTTCCTTAGACATTAATTAAATCATTTTTGTCCTATTACCTAGTCTCCTAGATTCCACTCTATGTTAGTTGCCTTCTACATGTCCTAGAAGTCAAAACATGCCAAAAATGAGTCATGGAGCACTTGGGAAACTTCCTGGAAACTCATTTTAGCATGTCTACTTTATTCTAGATCCTCCAAAGCTCATATCTGCTTTTTCTAAAAAGCTACCTATTTTATTGAGAATTAAGGCAAAAGGAAAAGCTAGACTAGGTGTAGTTGACTTGTTTTTTTCCCACATCATCATCCCTCCTTTTCTCCTAATAAAAGCATGTATGAGTTGTCTTTCCATCCCTCATTAGATTTCCTACTTGACTTATCCAATTCATGAGCATCTTGGTGGATTTGGAAACTGCTTTAAGCACCTATGATGGATTTTACTAGATTTAGTAAGCCTACATTTTGAGCTTTTCGAATGGCATCCTAATGCATTTGAATCTCTCATGTAATTATATAATGCAGCATCCTATTACTTTGTTGGGGAGCGCGCCTCAACGATCACTAATTGTGGTAACTCCACGGTTTTTGCACGAAGATGTAAGCAGAGTTGCGACACAAAATAGTCTTAGGGGTGTCGGGGTTGGGTCAAAGCCCCTCTTTTTGTAAATTGCCCCATGATTTGCGAGTGCCCATGGTTTAAGTCCATGGTATTGTAATAGTGCACTCGTATAAATAAGGCACTTATGTAAAGGACTCAAGTAAGGTTATAGTAGGTTCTATTATGATCAGTTGATGCAAAGGTTTTGGAAAGGTTAAGTCCCAGCTGTGTGCACAGAGGGTTTTGTAAGAAAGGTTAAGTCCCAGCTGTGTTCGTGGATGACCTCTGTAGCTGTGTGTGCAAAGTGTTTTTGTAAGAAATAATCTACAGCTAAGTGCACAACTTAGGGATTTTGAAGGAAGGATCTGTAGCTGAGTGCGTAGATCAGAACTGTTTTGTAAAAAGTTGAATATAAAAACAGTTCTGTGGACGTAGCCCCTACACTAGGGGTGAACCACGTATATATTTTGTTGTGGTGGTTCTTTTGTGTTGTTTCTGTTATGTTCTTTTATGCATTGATAAGTAGATAAATGATAAAGTAAGATAACTACTAAATATTAACTTCGCTGTGAATTCCCAGTTAAGGGTTAAGCAAAAAACTGTTTGTTTATCTAAACTGCGAAGCTATCTAAGTAAAAGTCGAAGCTCTGTATTGTATGATAATAATTTGTTAAGGCTAAAGGTACAGTAATATCCCTCTTTTGCTTGCAGAAACCTGATTCTGCGGCACCCCATAGTTGTTTCGGGTGAGACTGCAACTTGTTCGTAGGTTGTTGCTGAAAGGGCCAACACTGTGGGTCTTTTTGTTGGTGCGAAGTTAAGGTGTAAAACCTGGGTCTGCCCAAAGCCCAACAAATTGGTTCCGTTGCTGGTTGAACTCAGTATCTGCTCAAGAGGGATCTACGTCGTACCTGGAGGGCTATGTTTTGGAGACCCTCAGTAAAAGAAATCAGTGACTCGATTGAAGAGACCTATTTGAAATTTGCTGAACAAGAAAATAAGGATCCTCGTCGTAGCTTAGACGACTTCTTGCAAAGGTACGTTTTTTCTGATGTTTATGAAATTTTCTTTGGTAGTATCCACATAGAATTGCACCAATGGCTATCCAGGTTAACAAAACAAAAGACAAACTCCAATGAAGATCAGTTTCCTGACTGGACCCCTGCAAGAATTGATATATTGAAAAAAGTGAACAACGCGGTATCTCGAGCTATTGATTTCTGGACAACGCGAACCCTTGAAGCATTTGTGACAGAGTTTGCCATCGACACAAGTACTTCCCTCAGCGAAGTTGAACGACAGTTTTTCAAAGGACCAGGGGGTAAGTACTTGAATTCATTTAGCTTGAAAATTAAAATGCTCTTGGCTGAGAAAGGTATATTGCTGATCGAATCATATTGCTAGATTTCTTTTTACTAACCTATGTTTGGAAATGAAAGTGACTTCGACGAGAAAATTGGTTTGCTGCGAAGTGGTAAAAGATACAAGAGAAATCTTGGATCCTATATCCTGGGTTAGAATACCGAGGATACCCCATTAAGTCCAGAAAACCCCAAATCTGAGGAAACCTCTTTTGTTAGAAACCCTCCTAAAACTCCACAGCGCAGATCTGTTACCCCCGAGAACCCATCGCAGTCTGAAAGTAACCCTAGCCCAAGTATTCCTATTGCAGGTCAGTCTACCTCAGCAAGTTACCCTCCTCCTCCCCCTCCCTCCCCCCTAGATCTAAAATGGCCCATATGAATGATGACATTAAGCTACCAATCTTCAAAGGAACTGGATCAGAGGATCCAGGGTAGTTCTGGTTCTTATGCGAAGCCGTGTGGACTGCTAAGAATATTATGGACCAAGATATAAGAAGAGCACAGCTGGTCACTTCTTTTATAGACTGAGCTTTGACTTGGTTTATGAAGTTTTTCAGCACCTAGAACCATGTCTTGGCTGATATTAAAACAACAATAATTCAAGAATTCAAGAAGCCTAAATCAGAGTCACAGTGTATAACTGAACTGAAAGAGATTCAGCAGAGGCGAGGTGAATCAGTGTGGGACTTTGATCAGAGGTTCAAAGTTCTGCTAGATCAAGTTAGCTTCACTATTGGACCAGAACAACATAAAGAATGGTTCATAGCAGCATTATTACCCCATATCAAAACTCCACTCATGCAACAGAAGGTTGTTGATCAGCAAGAGGCTTTGGAAATTGCTATGAAGCTTGAAACAACTCCTGTTGAAGATAATTCTGGCATAGCCCAAATACAAGCGTAGTTGGCAGAAATGGATTTGGAGCTTCGCGACATGAAGAAGGGGAAATATATTCGTGAAGAGGTTTGGTGTACACGATGTAGGATAGAAAGAAATGACAAAGAGCAGTGTCTTTGTCATTTCGCATTGTTTTGAGTTTTGCAGTTAAGACCATGTCGAACGATCGCGAAGTCCAGGAATTGTTACGAGACTTCAGGGAGAGAGGTCTACATAACCTTATGAGCAATCCACCTGCATCTGCACCTCATGAATATGTTCAACCAAGAAGAAATTTAAGGCAAAAGTTCACTCTAAACGGAACGAAGAAAGGCACAAGCCCTCAGGAAAGACTCTGGAGGATCCCGAGATGTATCCTTCAAGCTCAGCAGAATGGAGGCAGTTGTATGTCCTATGCAAAAGTACATTGACATGCAATCCCAGGGGTACCGTCTGTTAAGGACCCAAAGTTGTGGATGGTCAAATGTTCGATAGGACATGAACGGGAGGCAGTTCGAGGGATGGGGTCGCTGATAGATTTAGAAGGCCCAATGACTCCCATGACCATCATAAATATTACGAAGGGAGATAGCAGCATAAGAGACAGTCATAGATGAAAGGATGAAGGATCAAGCAAGCTACGGCCGTGGTAAAAGTAGCAGAAGGGATGATGATGATGACAGGCATATAAGGGAGAAAGACGGCAGGAGAACTAAAGATGATGCTTACAGAGATGCAGATGGATACAAAGCTCGAAAGAGTGCAAAAAGAGATAGCAGAGAAGAATCAAGCAGCTGACGATATCATGCCCAGCCTCAACAAGCAGTTTTATATCTTCGCCAACAAGATTCTTCCACCAGACAAGCAGCAGAGTGTCTCGGGACGGGACACTGGTGAGTCTTAGGGACCTGTTGAGGCGCGTGCCTCAATGGTCACTAATTGTGGTAACTCTGCAGTTTTTGCGTGAATATGTAAGCAGATTTGTGACACAAAATAGTCTTAGGGGTGTCAGGGTTGGGTCAAAGCCCCTCTTTTTGTAAATTGCCCCATGATTTGCGGGTGTTTAAGTCCATGGTATTGTAATAGTGCACTCATATAAATAAGGCACTTATGTAAAGGAGTCAAGTAAGGTTTAGTAGGTTCTATTATGATCAGTTGATGCGAAGGTTTTGGAAAGGTTAAGTCCCAACTGTGTGCGTGGACGACCTCTGCAGCTGTGTGCGCAGAGGGTTTTGTAAGAAAGGTTAAGTCCTAGCTGTGTGCGTGGATGACCTCTGCAGCTGTGTGCGCAGAGGGTTTTTGTAAGAAAGAATCTACAGCTAAGTGTGTAGCTTAGGGATTTTGAAGGAAGGATCTGCAGCTGAGTGCGCAGATCAGAACTGTTTTGTAAAAAGTTGAATATAAAAGCAGTTCTGTGGATGTAGCCCCTACACTGGGGGTGAACCACGTATATCTTGTGTTGTGGTGGTTCTTTTGTGTTGTTTCTTTTATGTTCTTTTATGCATTGATAAGTAGATAAATGATAAAGTAAGATAACTGCTAAATATTAACTTCGTTGTGAATTCCCAGTTAAGGGTTAAGCAAGAAACTGTTTGTTTATCTAAACTGCGAAGCTATCTAAGTAAAATTCAAAGCTCTGTATTGTATGATTATAATTTGTTAAGGCTAAAGGTACAGTAATATCCCTCTTCTGCTTGCAGAAACCTGATTCTGCGGCACCCCATAGCTGTTTCGGGTGAGACTGCAACCTGTTCGCAGGTTGTTGCCGAAAGGGCCAACACTGTGGGTCTTTTTTTTGGTGCAAAGTTAAGGTGTAAAACCTGGGTCTACCCAAAGCCCAACATACTTCATAAGGTTGGCTATTGTACACTTATTCAATACATATTAGTGTTATGCTCCAATTTCAGTCTCCTTTGATGTTAATTTTGCATGTTTGATTAGAAATTTTGTGAGTGTAATTGTTCTATCTCTTGGGTTCAATTTCCACATGGTATCAAAGCCTTTGTAGATCAATTTATCTCCTTTAATATTGCTATTGTAGGTTCGACATCTTGACTGGGAGCATATTCTGTTGACTAAAGGGCACAGTTTCTGAGCTATGGACCAATCTCAGAAGATCATCTTGATTGCATTCAATTTCTTTGAGTGGAAAGCTAAGATGGAGATATTGTTGAGAGCAAAAGGTCTCTATAGGGTAATTATGGAAACTGAGGTAGAGCCCAATGCAGTTGTAGAGAAAATCAAATGGCACAACATAAGGGATGAGGCCTATGGTCTTTTGTGTCTAAGCATTTCAAGAGACCTCCTCTTCCATCTTGATGGATTGACATCACCTAATGAAGTGTGGGAGAAGCTTGTAGATATTTTTGGTAAGACAGATGAGATGAGAGGACATCAAATCGAGAATGAGCTGATCTCCTTGAGTCCCAATAGCTTCGAATCCTTGCAACTCTATTTTTCCAAGTTTAAAGCCCTTGTTTTGTAGCTAAAATAATGTGGGATCGAAAAGAAGGAAGAGAAACTAGTTTTGGCCATACTCTTGAAGCTTGGCCCTGACTATTTAGTGTTTTATTTGACTTTCCATGCCACCAAGTTGATAGCTCGAGCCTGGAAGATGCCTAAGCTTGCAGAGTTCATGGAATCCCTCACACAGGAACAAGATAAGTTGGTGATGATGGGCACCATCAAACCTTTCAAAGACCAAGATTTGGTTGCTGGAGATTCAAGGGTGGATTCAAAAAGAAAGAAAAAAATTGAAAATCCACCTGAGCAAAAGAGAGACAAGAACAAGTCTCAAGAGGAGCCCCAAGGTTCCAAGAAGAAACTCCGGAAGAAGAAGAACAAAGGAGAAATGAGCAAGTGAGCATATTGTAGTAAGGGCTATCATCCTAAGAGCTCTTGTATGAAGAAGCAAATTAACATGTTGACCCAACTCCTGGAGAAGAATAACATCTCGCTTCCTGATTGCTCAAAGAAGAGGGAAGGAGGATCAAATTCAGAGGATAGAGAGAGAGTACATGCCTTCGTTGTTGGCACATCAAGCTCACCTAGCTTCATCATACACTCTGGAGCTTCTAGACATATGGTTTTGACAAAAGAGGCATTCTCCTCTCTTGACATGTTGAAAGTTCCACCAATAGTTTGTGAGATGACTCTCTCACTGACAGTTTGGGGAAAGGAAGGATTGATCTTGACCATGGTAAGTTCAATAATGTGTTATATGTTCCAAGTATTGCCTCCAATCTCTTTTCATTGTATTAGATGACTCACATTGGGTCTCCAAAGAAGGTCATCTTCTCCCCTGATGATTTTGAAATCACTGATATTTTGAATGGTAAAGTCATAGCAAAATGTGTTGTTGATCACACTTTGAAGGTATACATTTTTTCCCATTTTCTACCCTACTCAAACCCCTTTTCTCTTCTGATTCATGCTAATGAGGAAAGCAATATTTGGCATGAAATATTTTTCCATCTTAACTATACATATCTTTCTGATTTGAGTGAAAAAGATATGGTCATAGGGTTACCAAAGATCAAGTTTTCCAAGGGAGTCTGTCAAGGTTGTATCTTAGGAAAACACCAAAAGCACAAATTTGAGAGAGCTAGTCATGAGAGAACCTCTGCACCTCTTGATTTGATCCATGGTGACATTTCTGGTCCATTTCCTCATATTTCCATGATTCAAGCCAAATATGCACTGACCTTCATAGATGACTTTTCCAGGTATTGTTGGGTTTACTTCCTAAAGCATAAGTCTGAAGTTTTTGACCTCTTCAAAGTATTTAAAGCCTTGGTTGAAAACCAGTCTGGGAGGAAACTCAAGATCCTCATATCTGACAATGGTGGTGAGTATTTCAATTCTGAGTTCATTCAATATTGTAAATATCCAAGTATTTAGATGCAGCATTCGATCCCTTAAACACCACAGCAAAATGGTGTTGCTGAGAGAAATAACAGGTCACTGAAGGAGATGGAAACCTGTATGATGGAGGATAATACTTTTCCACCAAAGTTTTGGGCTGAGGCTATAAACTATGCATCCTACATCCAAAATAGGTTGCCTCATAATCATCTTGATGGTATTACTCCTTTCGAAGCTTGGAGTGGGCACAAGCCAGATGTGACCCATTTCAAGATTTTTGACCCAAAGGCTTGCAGTAGAATTCCAACTAAAAAGAGAAAGGATTTGCAGCCCCAAAGCCAAGAGTGCCTATTTGTTGGGTATTATGAAGATTAAAAATGGTACAAGATGATCAACTTGAGCACTAACAAGTCTTTCATTGAAAGAAGTGTTCAGTTCCAAGAAGAGCCTTTAGTAGCAGTTGAAGTTGGAGAGTCTTCTTCACCACCAGATCCATTGATTGTAAGTGGAGAGACTAATGAGTTTGCTGATTCTGATATGTTTGATAATAATGATTTGATTACAGATCCTGACAGTCCTACAAGACCAAAATTGGCAGCAAATACCATTCATGCAGCTGGGGAACTAGCTGGAAATCCTAGTGACACTAGGAGGACTAGATCTCAGTTTGAGAGTGCCTTTTGTATGAAAGATCCTTTATTTGATGAGAAGTTATATCTGATGGTTGAATCAGATCCATAGACATATGAATATGCAGCACATGATCCAAGATGGAAAACAGCCATGAAATAAGAATTCAGCTCGCTCCAGAAGAACAACACTTGGGAACTAGTTGATCTTCCCCCAAGGAGGAAGCTAGTTCAATGTAAGTGGGTTTTCAAGACTCAGTTTGCTGCTGATGGTTTATATTTCAAATATAAGGAAATATTGGTATCCAAGGGCTACTCACAAGTACATGGTATTGACTACAATTAAATATTTGTACAAGTGGAAAAGATGGCTCCGTAAGGCTAGCTTTAGCCATTGCAGCTTCGAAGCAATGGGAGGTACATCACATGGATGTGAAGTGTGCTTTCCTAAATGGAGATCTGACTGAATATATTTACATGAAGAAACCTAAATGGTTTGTTTCTAATCCATATTTAGTGTGCAGGTTAAAGAAATAATTGTATGGGATCAAGCAAGCCCCTAGGGCTTGGTATGCCAAGATTGATGGATTTCCGTTGTCATTGAGTTTTGTTCGATGAAAGACTGATCCTAATGTCTATTTGAAGATTATTCATGGTTCTTTGGTGATTATTGTCTTGTATTTGGATGACCTTTTGATTACAAGAAGTTCAAAGAAAGAGATTGCCTCCTTGAAGGATGCAATGAACCATGCATTTTCTATGACAGATTTGGGATTGTTGAGCCAATTTTTGGGTCTCGAAATTGATCAATCCCAACATGGAATCAAAGTACATCATTCCAAGTGTTGATTGCATGGGCAGACCCGGGTTTACTATTTTCAATCAACAACACCCCTAGCTCAATGGCCCTTTCGGCAACAGACCGCAAGGCGGCCTGAAGTCTCACCCGAAGTGAATCTAATGGGTTGGCCAAGGACTCAAGTGTCTTGGACCAGGTTTCGAGGCAATCCTACTGGTGAGGCGCAGCTCCTCTGGCTGCGGGGTCTCTTTCTATGTCGGTGCGACGCGCAACCTCCTGCTCGCGTTGTGATATCCCGTCGTCGTGCAGCTCTTCTGGCCGCAAGTTGTTCTTTCCGCCACTGTGCGGTCCTTCTCTCTAATGCGCACTTTTCCTGACTTGCGATCTTTCCAGCCTTACCGCATCGTCGCGCACCGTGCGACAAGCAGCTTCTGCTCAACGCGAAGTCCTCAACCCGCAGTATCGCGCACTGCAGCTTCTCTGCCGATGCGATATCACCTCTCTGTGATATCCTACCTCCGCGGTTGAGCGCACTTGGCGTTGCTCGTGTCGATGCACAAGACTTAACATACAAATCTATTCAATACTGCATCCAAGAACTGTTACACAACCATAAATGAAACACATACAACCGTGCTGAAGACTATTAACTTAGGATTATCCTTCTGTGTTGTAGTGAACTGATTAACACATTCATCCATTAAACTGCAACGAAATCCATAAAATAACTGCGCAATACATAAGTAAACATAACATAAATCAGTCACATAACACGGATTTTAACGTGGTTCACCTCCATGCTGGAAGTTACATCCACATAACTGTGTTTTCTATTATAGCTCAAGGGGAAGGTAAAACACAGTTCTGCTGCACCGCATATGCAGCTCAAGACCTTCTCTCTTAGATCTCTCTTCTCTCTATATTGCTCTCTTTACAATATACTCTTCCCTCTCATTCGATCCCTGCGGATCGTTACATGCATGCTCTATAAGCCGGCTACTGGTTTCAGTAAGATTGCTACAGCTAAGACCAGAACCAGAGCCCAGCTTTTACAACAGTCTACTTACCCTTATTGCCTATTTCATCCACGACTGTCTAACTGTCTATCCAACCAACTGGCTAACTGACTGACTAGCTAACCCTTTACAATACAAAATATATTCTTATATAGGCAGCCCGAAGGTCGTGCCATTACAACACTGTGGGCCTGTCCCAACAGTAACCCAACCCTAATTAGTGACAGTCGGTCCTCTCTGTCCTTGAGGTAGCCACTTTCCGTCACACCACAGCTTTCTACAGTCTTCCATGCTTCCTGGCACTGACCATGGGTACTATGCACCGCTTCACTGCTCTGTCCTTCGCCTTCAATGCTTGAGCCTCGTTGCTCCTTATTCTTTATGAGGGTCGCTGAGCCCTCCTGTCTTTCACCGCTGCCTTCAATGCAGTGGGTGAGCTCTCCCTTCTCGGCCGCTCAGGTACCGTTTCCTTCTTTGACTTTTGTATCTCAAAACGTCATGGTTTCCGGCTCTGCTCTCCAGCTGGAAACGTGCTACGGCGTCGTAGCTCTGCCTTGTCTTCTTTCCGCCAAAACTTATCTCTCCGTCAAAACTAGCAGCTTCTTCTGTAGCTGCGGGACCCTGCTCCAACACCAAGTATGCCTTAAATTTTTTGAACAAGTTCAACATGAAATATTGCAAGCCGAGGAAGACTCCCTTCCTTTCAACAGTTAAGCTTGAAGAAGCAGGTTCTTCTCCTATGGTAAATAATACACTGTATAAGCAGTTGATTGGGTGTTTGCTTTATCTTACACACACTTGCCATAATCTATCTTATGAATTTAGTGTGGATTCAAGATACATGGATCAGCCTTATGAGATCCATTGGAGGGCATCCAAAAGGATCCTAAACTTTGTTCAAGGAACAAGAACTCATGGGATCTTCTACAAAGCAAAATATGATCTTGATTTGATTGGGTTTACTGACAGTGATTGGGAAGGTGACAATATAGATCGAAAGTCAACATTAGGATATGTGTTCATGCTTACAGAAGGACCAATCAGCTGGTCAAGCAAGAAGCAGAGTTCCATAGCACTCTCATCTACAGAAGCAGAGTATAGAGGAGTTGTAAATGCAACAACTCAATGTTTGTGGTTGCAGGGAATACTTGGAGAATGTGGTTTCGAATCAGAGTTTTCAACTATTATCTAATTTGATAACCAAAGCACCATTCAAATCTGCAATGATTCAGTTCAGAGACAGCAAACCAAGCACATTGAGATCCACATGCACTACATCAGATAGTTTGTGCATGATGGTACCATTCATCTACTCTTCTATGCATCTTCAAAACAAGTAGCAGACATCTTCACTAATGTTTTTTGTGAGGAGACATTCAGCAATCTCAAATCTGGGGATTGCTGGTCACGCTATGAAGCATGATTGATGACAATATTTCCAAATTTTGTTTTCCTGTCCATGTTTAAGGGAGGATTTTCCCACTGTGTTTTTGCCTCTTTCCTTGGTTGCATGGACAAGCAGTATGTAAAGGGAGACTAAACCTTGTTGCTAGGCCCTATAGTTTTCTAATTTTTACTCATAAAGTCAAGATTAAGGGGGGGGTGTTAGAATAATCAGCCCATAGTTACCTACCTTAGACATTAATTAAATCATTTTTGTCTTATTACCTAGTCTCCTAGATTCCACTCTATGCTAGTTTCCTTCAAACATGTCCTAGAAGTCAACACATGCCAAAAATGAGTCATGGAGCACTTGGGAAACTTCCTGGAAACCCATTTTAGCATGTCTTCTTTATTCCAAATCCTCCAAAGTGCATATCTGCTTTTTCTGAAAAGCTGCCTGTTATATTGAGAATTAAGGCAAAAGGAAAAGCTAGACTAGGTGTAGTTGACTTGTTCTTTTCCCACATCCTATTCCCTCATTTTCTCCTAATAAAAGCATGTATGAGTTTTCTTTCCATCCCTAATTAGCTTTCCTACTTGACTTATCCAATTCGTGAGCATCTTGGTGGTTTCGGAAACTACTTTATGCACCTATGGGGGATTTGACTAGATTTAGTAAGCCTATGTTTTGACCTTTTCGAATGGCATCCTAACGCATTCGAATATCTCATGTAATTATATATTGCAGCAGCCTATTACTTCACAAGGTTGGATATTGTACACTTATTCAATACAGATTAGTGTTATGCTCCAATTTCAGTCTCCTTTGATGTTAATTTTGCATGTTTGATTAGCAATTTTGTGAGTGTAATTGTTCTATATCTTGGGTTCAATTTCCACACACATTATATTATATAGTTGATCTAGGTAATTACCTTGTCCTTCACTATTCACTGGCTCTACATATCTCTGCCCTTCGAGCAGATCAATTGGTGCTACCACCCTTATCTGTGAATCTTCAAATGACAAGATTCTTTTCTTAAAATTAATTATGGCCTGATTATCTATCACCCAATCAATCCCCAATATTGCAGGATATGGGTTTGTATCATCTACAATGTCTATCACTTCAAATTCTACATATGTCCTTAGGCATTCTATTTCGACAGGTACTTGAGTCAGTCAGCTAATGGGTAGAACCGTCGATTGATTTTCTAATCTTAACTGAATGGGAGACCAACCCAGTCACAAAATTTTCATGTTTTCCCATGTTTTCCTTGGCAATAGATTGATGTCAGATCCCAGATATAGAATGATATAGTCTGTGCCATAGTATCCTATCTATGCAATCATTCATAACTCGCGACCAATTTTCAATCCTTTCCCAACATGGTTAACTCTTTTTTCATGCCGCACTTCCTCTGGGGTACCTTCTATGAGTGTTGTCAATTCAGCAACAACATCTTTATCATGGATTAGTGTTAAACAACTTTTGAAAAATTCTTTGAGATTACTAACCTTTTTCATTAGCTACTTCCTGAGTATTTGATTAAATCTTTCGGGAATCTCGTTTACTTATACAGATGTCAAAGTTTGATTGGTATCAAAAAATTTGGGTCGTAAATCCAAGAATATTTCCTTTTCCTTCTGGAATTATAATGGTGCTTTCTTTTTTGTCGTTGGCCGCACCTGTGGTTGTCCATGCTGCGTATTTTGGTATGCTTCTGTCGCAACACCTCCTCTTGTCACAACAACAATATTTGGTTCTCTTGGCTCATCAAAAATCATCTAGATGTTTTGGTCGGGGTTCGGGTTCAGATTCTCCACAAGATTGGGATTCCCCACGGTTTGAGCCTGCCATTTCGCAATCAATTATAGACACTATTTGTAGTATGGTCAAATTCTTTACAATACGTACATGTATTCACAGGACTTGTACAATTTCGAGCAAAGTGTCCTGGTTGTCCACATTTATAACATATGATTTGGCCTCTTCCTCGACCAAATACTCCTCCTTGTTATTGTCCTCAACCTCAAAAATTTCCACCCTGCATTAGATGAGGGTAGTCTTGTTGTGGTGGATACTAATTTTGTTGATATTGTGGCTGAGTATATTGTGGTTGTCGAAATTGTGTTGGTCAATATTGAACAGGATGATACTAAGGTTGCGCTCATTCAACTTGCATCTTATCATTATTCTTCATCAAGTAGGTATCCATCGTTTTCTCTTACACCAGGTGAAGTACCTTGCAATGTTTCTCATCATGTCCTACTGATTTACAAAACTTACAATACAAACTAGTTGGTGTACTTACAATCTTCTATAAATACAAACATTCTTTTGATCGATGGCCTCTATTTTGACATATTATACACCAAGGCATACCTTGGGTGTTTATTGGGTTCGATGCTCCTGCTGCAACATAGTTCAATAGTGTCGTACAATTATGTTTGTGGTGCCCCTTTGTTCTGCACCTTGTACACCATAGCTCTTCTTTAATCTCTTTTCCTTTCTTGATATCCTGGATCTGCATCGTAATATTATCCAGTTGTGACTGAATATGCATCATTCATGCGTTAGTTTCTCCAGTCGATGAGGATTCTAGCTTCATGGCTATGTCTAGAGCTTCTACCCATGACACAATATTTTGTTGCATCAATGGAATACAGATGTGTGGTAACCACGCAACAATGAACCATTCCTTATGTTGTACATCTGACATATGGAAGCTTACTTTCACCATTAATGTCTTAAATATCTGGTCAAAGTCCCAGATAAACTCTGTAGGTAGCTTCTTGATTTATTTAATGTTTGTAATGCACTGCGACTCAAACTTTGGTTTTCTAAACTCATCTATCATTTTGATTCGAATCTAGTCAAGCTTTTTCTGCGCAACTCCTACTGTTACTATAGAAAACTTCATGTACCATTCTAGTGCATGACCTCACAAATTTGTGATGATTTATGATTTCTTTATGTTCTCATCTTGGATTTGTCACACGGTCCATACGTCTTCATAGAGAAACCAATGTTGCTCTCGGTCTTCCAACCCATTCCCATTAAATATTGGAAACTTAATCTCTATTCCAACCATTATGTTGGCTCTTGATACACTTGGGAAATTTTTTTGAGTAGTCGGAATCCCTTTTCCACTATTCACAACGTCGGTGCACTAAAACAAATTTGAATTTTAGGGGGGGTTGTCTTCCACCTTCAAAATGTCACTTTGGGGGAGATATTTACAAAACCGCCCCTAATAGCACCAATGCTAAAAGTTTGTACTTTCAGGGGCGATTCTCCCCCCCCCCCCCCAAATTCCTTATTACAAACCTTTGTGCGCAGTTACAAACCCCCCTCATAGGTACCTACTGTTAAGTTTTTAATGGTTATACCGGATCTAATAACATTTAGCATTATAACATCATAACCATATGTAAAAGGATCATTTAAATATAGAAAAATACAACCACACAAAAGAACACAAAGATTTATCCTAGGAAGCCCTCATGGGAAAGAAAACCCAACCAAACTTCCTCTGTATAAGATGTATCAAAAGTACAAGACAAGACCCCAGACAGGTGCGCCTTCTTCCAACAAATATCTCTCTCTCTCTCTCCTATGCGCTATACACAAGTGAGTGTGTGTTCAAATGAGGAACACAAATCCTCTATTTATACTCTTTTTGTCACTTGAATTTTAACCTAAAAAGTCATCCCCACTTAACTGACTGGGCCAACTTCATATAGGAAGACTCAAAACAATATTATATTATATTCATTAGGGTACTATTGAACCAACTTACAATGGAGGCTTTACCTCATGACTTGAAGTTACAATATTTCAACACTCCCCCTTAACGAGAAGGGTATTCTACTGACAACATCATTATCAACTATAGGATTAAAGAGAGAGAGAGAGAGAGCATATGCAACATCATTAATGTGATACATCTATACATCATAGGAAGTTTGCAACAATCATCTGTACCTGGAACAGTTACTCTTCAATGTCTTCATTATTGGAACATTATCTTCTACAACACTGAATCTTTATATTCTGTAGAACTCAATCACTTAATCCTTCGCAGCAACACTTTGATCTTTTGATCCCTTGTAGCAGCACTCCGATCTTCTCGATAATTTGCAGCAACACTTTGATCTTATTGATCCTTTGCAACAACACTTCAATCTTCTCGATCCTTTGCAGCAACACCTCAATATTCTTGATCCTTTGCAGCAACACTTCGATCTTCTCTATCTGTTGTAGCAACACTTTGATCTTGTCTATACTTTGCAACAACACTTCAATCTTCTTGATTGTTTGCAGCAACACTTCGATCTTCTCGATCATTTGCAACAGCACTTCGATCTTATCGATCCTTTTTTGCTACACTAACTATAGTACACATGATTCATTTGTGGGATGATGAATCCCTATCACTTTGGGACATAGGGACAAGGATGATGGAATCCTCCATCATCCTACTACCCCTTAACGAGGAGGGTCCATAGTATCGACCAGCTGAATATTCTACAACTCAATGTAGATCTTGTCTGCACATGAATGCAGGACCTGTCGTCCATAAGGACTCATCGTATACCATCCTCATCTTGTTAGAGCTATGACCACTCCAAGCGAGTGTTATACTATGACATCTACATGTAAAT
The DNA here is from genome assembly GCA_001517045.1 of Pseudotsuga menziesii. NCBI lineage: Eukaryota > Viridiplantae > Streptophyta > Pinopsida > Pinales > Pinaceae > Pseudotsuga > Pseudotsuga menziesii. The sequence continues at coordinate 153,892 of LPNX010650080.1, forward strand.
GTAGGCATACTCTCCATGCAAGAGTATCGTCTGTAACTGCAGATATCGACCACAATTAAATGCAGGCACTATCATCCGCAATGACTCATCATATAGCATCCCCAGCTTCAAATATAGGACTACTCCTAAGAGAGTATTATTATACGACATCCACAAGTGAATGTGGGTACACTCTCCATGCAAGAGTAACATCTGCAATTGTAGATCTTGACCGCACCTAGATGCAGGTCCTATGGTCCGTAAGGACTCATCATAGAGCATCCTTAACATTAAGGCTAGGACCACTCTCAAGAGAGTGTTATTCTATGGTACACTCTCCATGCGAGAGTAACATCTGCTGATGTAGATCTAGTGTCCATTAGGAATCATCGTAGAGAATCCTTAGCATTAAGGCTAGGACCACTCGCAAGCGAGTTTTATTCTATAGTACACTCTCCATGAGAAAGTAACATCTTCTACTGCAGATGTAGTGTCCATGAGGACTCATTGTAAAGCATCTTTAGAATTAAGGATAAGACCACTCGCAAGCGAGTTTTATTCTACGGTATCTACATTTGAATTTAGGTACACTCTCCATGCGAGAGTAACGTCTGTAGTACCATCCTCATATAGTAAGGACCACTCTCAGGAGAAGAGTGTTATTTTCCCACAAGACCATCCTTAAGAGAGGATACTATCATCCACAATTGAATGTCAGACCTCGTCAGCATCTTCAAGCGCACTTGGCATATTTCATATTTGAGAATCATTGTCATCAATGACAGTCTCATCATCACTCCCCCTTTTGAGGGAGGATCTATATCATCAACTTGATCCCCCATTTTTAAAGGAGGGTTCATATTGCCAGCTTGTGTTGGACTAGGAAAAGAGCATAAGGAAGAATCTGGCATGTAAGCACAAGAGGAAAAGTGGGCACGTGATGAAGGAAAAGCAGAGCAAAAGAAGCTGCGACAAGGAAGGCAGTTCTAAGTTAGTGGAAGAGGCAGGTAGAAGAGTTAAAGCAGAAAAGGTACAAACTAGTGGAATACTGCAGAAGGACAAACCATCATAAGGCCAAGGATAGTTTTGCGGCTAGTTATGACCAGAACAGAAGGCCGAAAGACATTTTTGCGGCTAGTTAAGGATGTGGTTAATGTCATACAATACTTTTACGACCAGTTTCGTCTATCATTAAAGTAATTGCAGATATTTTGTAAGCCACTTGATTCTATAATAATTGAGTAGTACTCAGTCGACCCTACGCGGTCTTGTAAATACTATAAGTAGAAGGAACCCACTCTGTATAAGGGTTATCTTGGAGAGGTAGCTTCAACAAGTAGATTCAATTAGCTTCATTAAGAGTCTAGTAGAGTAGAAGGATATTGAGCCGTGGATCTTGCAACTGAGTGCACATACTGCTAGTAGTAGAAGGAATCTGTAGTTGAGTGCACAGATAATCAAGTAGAAGATTCGATCCAAGCTATGTGCAGATCACATTGAGTCGAGAGAAGCAATAAACCAGAGAGAATGAGAGCATAAGATTGAGTCAAAAAGACATATATTGAGAATAGTCTATGAGTCACAAGATGCAAGGTGATATACACATTTCTCATGCCAGATGAAGAGCACCTTGGTGATTTTTCCCAAATGGGTTTCCATCTTATTTCCTGTGTTGAATGAAGGAATGCTGTGGATATTGGATGTTATGTGAATGTTTGATTACTTTATATTGTTGTATTTATTGTTGAATGTATGTCACAATTAGTACTGTTCAGTTAAGGAATGAATGAATGATCTGCACTATTGACATGTTATGTATGATTTCATGGGCAGTTATGTTTGTTCGTTATTTCCAAGGAATCAACTGTGTCGCACAGTTGTGCATGTTGTTAAGTGGTTAAGAACAAGGTTGTGTCGTGCATAGATTGTGGCACATATTTGTGCATCTGTCACGTAGTAATATAATCCATCCTCCTATATCTGTTGAGCTCCTTGGCTACACACCAAGGGACTATAATCCCTCACAAACTACAAAAACATGGTTATGGTAGTTGCACATTAAGATATCCTGGGTGAGACTGTACTTGCCTTGCGAGTGTTGCCGATTGAGCTTGCTCTGTCGCGTCGATGTCTTATGGTGTTTTTTTGGTATTGTGGTGTTGTTGAACCTCGAGTCGAGACAAGAAGGAATATTAGGCCAACAACTTATTCTTCCTTTCCGAGGAGAGTCCATATCTTCAACCTGTTCCTCCTTTCCGAAGAGAGTCCATATATTTGACTTGTTCTTCCTTTTCGAAAACAGTCTATATCTTTGACTTGTTTCTCCTTTCCGGGAAAGGTCCATATCATCATCATTGCTCCTTACGAGGAAATTATGTGTCATCATCATTGTTCCTCCTTCCAAGGAAAGTCTATATCATAATCATTGTTCCTCCTTGCGAGGAAAATCTGTATCAGTATCATTGTTTCTCCTTGCGAGGAAATTCTTTTTGCACTACACCAATCTTGTTACAAAATATTGGTCAACACATCAGCAACTTTCTCATCGGTACTCACATACTAGATTTTTATATCTCCCTTATATACCATATCCCTTCAATTAAATATCAGATTTCTATGTGCTTTAACTTATCATGGAACATAGGATTCTCTGTCATCTTTCTGCAACTCTGCTTGTCACAATAATGTGGTATCCAAATCCAGATCAAATAGACCTGTCATTAATTTCTGAAGCCATATGGATTCTCAAATAGCGATGCAAGATTCTATGTACTCTGCTTCAGCCATGCTCAGAACAACACTGGATTGTTTCTTACTAAACCATGAGATCATGGTGGATCCCAGACATTAACATCCACTTGAGGTTCCCTTTCTGTCTACAGCACTTCCTGCCCAATTTGAATCCCTATATCCATACAATCTATAGTCAAGATCACTATCATAGTGTAGTCCAAAGTCTATCGTACCATTTAGGTACCTCATGACATTATTTACAGCTATCAGGTGAACACATCTAGGTTTAACTAGATACTGACTCAAGTTATTCATAGAAAATCATATATATGGCCTTCTATTCGTCAGATACATCGACGACTCAATAATCTATATATACCGAGTCACATCCACTAACTCTGACGATTCACCAGATAACAACTTCAGGTTGGTATCCATGGGTGTGGCCATGCCTTTACAATACAACATATCAAATCTCTTTAAGATTTCCACTGGATAGTTTCCATGGTTCATAAATATTACTTTTGCGCTCTGCCACACTTCCATCCTGAGGAAATAGTGCATCAATCCAAGATATTTCATCTCAAATTCTCTAGGTAACTTCTTCTTGCTTTATGTGATATGTTTCTCATTTCCAGTCATAAATAGATCATCCACATACACCAATATTATGACAGGCTCATCGTACATAAACCTGAGGTAAATTTTAGGATCAACTTTACTTTTGGTAAAGCCCAAGCTTGTCAAGAAGCTATCTATTCTTCCATACCAAGCTGTATGAGCTTACTTCAGTCCATACATAGCCTTCTTCAACTTACATACATATGTAACTATGTCTTCGACTTCAAATACATGTGTTTGTTCAATGTAAACCTCTTCCTCAATCATATCATTCAGGAAGGTGTATATCCCACTTCATCATGGAAGCAAGTGCTATGATGGTTTTGATGGAAGTGTACTTTGCTACTGGAGTTAATGTATCTTCATAATCAATTCCATCTCTCCGATACAATCCTCTAGCCAAAAATATTGCATTTTATTTTTCTATACTTCCATCTGTGAGAATTGATTCGTAGCTAGATCTAGGATCCAAAGAAACTCTCACAATTCAATATTATTCACAAAATATGCACAAGATAACTAAAGGAGTGAAATATACATATGCACATGAGGTCAATAACATATATTATTATGATTTTACAACATTTAAATATTCCTGGATCAGATATATATTACAATAGGTAAAAATCATTAGGCCTTGGAGGCCATTTGGATGCATACAAGTGTCAGCTCAAGATTTGGCCCTCAAACCCCCTAGGTGGACCAATGAGATTACTAATCATTTAAATTGGTCATGAATACTTGTGTGAACATTGGAAATCCATGGTGGAACATAAATGGAGGTATGAGAGGCATGGGTGAGCAAATGGGTGAGTGGGAGTGGCCCAAGGAAACAATAAATGCCCAAGGAAGGCCAAAAACCACCTAAATCATGCACTAACGCCTCAAATCAAACACAATCCCTGAAATTGGGGATGGGGAGTGCATGTTGGTTGATTGTCATCAATGTGGGTGCCTGGGTTGTCAGAATGATCAACCTGGAGTGCCTCAACTATGTATAATGATCAATCAAGAGCGCCTCAACTATGAGTAAATGACCAATTTCCCTAAGCCTAAACCATAGAATCACTGCATGGATTCAAATGAAATGTGCCTAAGGTATATGAACATGGTACTAAGGTGGATTATAGATATAACACTCCCTCTTAATACTAACTTAGTATAGCTTAATAAAAAAATCATGGAGGCTTTGGAAACAAAGGCTCAAGTCACCTAAAACAACATAAAATTTTATTTGTCCATAAAAACAAGGTAAGGTGGAAAACCAGATGGGAACAAAAACTCCACTAAAAAATGGACATGGAGACAAAATATGAAAGTGAATGGTAGCCATCACCATGTATCACCCACTCGAAGAAGGGATCTCATATAGGTGAAGGTCTTCTCTGTGAAGCACTTGGTGAAAATGTCAGTAGTTTGCTCTAAAGATTGGCAATACTACAAGGCTATCACCTGATAATGCACTAAGCTCTTAATGTAGTGCATGTGTATCTCATTTTTTTGGTAATATATCTCTACACTGGATCTTTGGAAATATTTATTTCACTTTTATTGTCACACCAAATTACTATGGGGGAATCAAATTCAACTCCAAGCTCCCGAAGAATACCTTGCAACCACACACATTGTGTAGCTGCGTTGATTGCTCCTCTGTACTTGGCCTCAACTAAAGATAGGGAGAATGTGTGATGTTTATTTCTTTACCAACATATGGGACCTTATGCTATAATGAATACATAACCTGAAGTGGACTTTCTGTCAATGGGATCTCTAGCCCAATCAGAATCAGAAAATCCTACTAGTTCTAGTGGAGAACCGACAACATAGTATATGACGAAGTGTCTCGTTCCTTTCACATAGTGAAGGATCCTCTTGGATACCTTCCAATGTATATCATGAGGTTTCTGCATATATATAGCTACAACACCTACAACATATTCTAAATCAGGTCGAGAGTGTATAAGATACAACAAACTCCCATCTAGTTGTCTATACAAAGAGTTGTCCACCAATGGAGACTCGCCAACTTCACCTAGTTTGATACAAAAAAGGAGTGGGAACTTGGTTTCCTTACATTCAGTCATATTAAACTTCAATAACAGGTCTGAAGCATACTTTTGTTGGCTGACCTTGATCCCTTTTTCAGATTGCTCAGTTTCCAAACCAAGAAATTGCTTCAACAATCCAAGATCAGTCATGGAAAACTCACTATGCAATGTATACTTGATTGACCAAATTTTTTTGGTGCAGCTACCTGTAATCATCAACATAGACTGAAATTACCTACAATACATGACCAATATGCTTCAAATAAACATCAGGATCATATTTGTATCTTTCAAAGCCAAGTGATAGCACAAAATTGTCCATCTTGGCATACCAAGTCCTGGGGGCTTGCTTGAGGCCATAGAGAGACTTGTTTAACCTGCATAAAAGAGAAGGGTCATCTTGGAAACCTTCAGTTTGTTGCATGTATATCTCCTCCTGAATTTCACCATGAATAAATGCACTCTCCACATCCATGTGGTGAACCTCTTAGCGCTTAGATGCAACAATGGGTAAAACTAGCCTGATAGAGTCCATCTTTGCAACCGGTGCAAATGTATCTGAACAGTCCACTTCTTGGACTTGAGAGTAGAATTTGGCAACAAACTTGGTGTTATAATTTATATCAGACCATGTGGATTACTTATGAAAAAGTAATAGTCTATTTCATTATGTCTAGAAGAGTATTCCGATGTATATGTTTATCTCTTTTTTGGGCCTCAGAGACTAAACTTACAAAAAAGGAACCTATTTGAGCTTACATTTTATTTTTCTTTCTATGGTTCAAACCATGAAAAATATTCTGAGTATTCTTTATGGCATTGTCATGCTCCCTAAAACATCATCACAAAATCATTGAGTTTATCATTGGTTTCCCCATACTCATAAATGAAAAGAACAACCTGAGTGACCTTGCTTTCCTTCACGCTCGTTAAACTGAATCTTTATGCTTGTTCTCAAAGGAGATTCGGTATGGTGATAGTTTAACCCTTTTTTGGACCTTGCTGACTAAATACGAAAAAGGAATACCTTAGTTTTCCTGAGCTACGAGAGTTATCCTCTGGATCATTTTATACTTTTTCGGACTTTGGATACTAACTTTACAAAAAATCCCCCCCCCCCTAGAATATTCTTGTTCGATTTTTATCAATTTGATAGTATTATCTTAGGAACTTATCTGATAGAATAACATGCACAACAATCCATCACAAGAGACAATAGACACATATATTTTCCTCAGGGAAACCATAAAGGAGAAAACCCCACAACTTCCTTAGAGATAGAATAAGCACCAATGGCAGCAGTAAAACCAAAAGACAGTAAGATGATCTCCAACAACTATTCTCTCTCTTATCCTAGCTCCTTCTCTCTCACTCATGCGCTACAACTGAGTGTGAGCGACTGTGTGTTAAATTGAGAGGCTCACTCTCTATTTATACTAATTCTCGACTTGACAATAACTTACGAGGGCCAACTTCTCCATGAGAGTCTAATAATCCTAGTGCCCTGAAACGACGAGGACTTTAACCCTTGAATAGTAAGGAGGGTTACCCTCTATGAATTTACATGACTTGTTTACATTATTGATTCTCCTAATAGGAATATCGGGGTATGACATGACTCAATTACATTACAGATACTTCTCGATAAGAACTTCAGGGTACAATACATAAGATATACAAGTGAATACATTCTGAAGTTACAAATACATCAACACTCCCTCTTAACTAGGAAGGTATTCTCTTGACACAATTCATCAGCACAATTCTTCTTCTCTAGATCAAATCTGGATCATCATTGGATCAACATCAAGTCTGGATCATCATCGAAATTGAATAATCACTGGATCAACATCAAGTCTGGATCATCACTGGATCATCATCAAAATTGGATCATCACTAGATCATCATCAAAATTGGATCATCACTGGATCATCATCATCATTGCTTCCACCATCTCGATCAACTGGTGCTATCTCTCAATTCTTCTTGTCATAGGAAGTTCTACAGAGCCAGCCCTTTTTCATGCTGGTCGTAGGCATAGCCTCCAGGTAGGTCTTTATCTTCTTCAACACTTATATCTGGCCCAGTCAGAAAGGCCTACCCATCACTTACATCTAACCATGAGAGGAACACATCCACCATCATGTCAGAAAGGCGCGCCCAACACTCACATATGACCATGGGAGGAACACATGCACCACCATGTCAGAAAGGCTTAGCAGTCACATCCATTGGCATGATAGGACACACCATCTATCATCCAAAGAAAGGCTCAACACTTACATCTACAAGCATAGCATGACACACCATATACTATCCAGAGAAAGGCATAGCACTTATATCTGACCCAGTCAGAAAGGCTCAGCACTTATATCCTCTGGCATAGTAGGACATGCCATCTACTATCCAAGGAAGGGCTCAACACTTATATATACTGGCATGGTAGGACACACCATCTACCATCTAGATAAAGGCTCTACACTTACATTCGTTGGCATGATAGGACACACCATCTATTATCTGGGGAAATGCCCTGCACTTATATCTAGCCATGGGAGGACGCACCTACCACCATGTCGGAAGGGCTCCACACTTACATTTGACCCAGTCAGAAAGGCTCTGCACTTATATCTGATCATGTGGGAGCCAATACCATATTCATATTAGAATGGCTCTGCACTTATATATGATCATGAGAGAGCCAATCCCACACTCATATCAGAATGGATCTACACTTATATCTGATCATGCGGGAGCCAATCCCATAGTCATATCAAAATGGCTCTACACTTACATCTGACCATGGAAGCAACCAATCCTATCGCCATGTCAGAAGGGCTCACAGACTCATCACTTCCCCTTGGAAGGAACCTTGATCTGGAGAACACCAAGCTTCTCCCTAAAGTAATCAAACTTCACTCTGGCTAATGGCTTAGTCAACACATCATCTATCTTCTCGTCCATCACAGCATACCGAAGCTTCACTACTCTTCTCTGCACCATATCCCTGATATAGTGATATTTCATCTCGATATGCTTCGACTTGTCATGGAACACCGGGTTCTCTGACAACTTCACACAACTCTAGTTGTCACAATATATACAATTAGCATCCAACTGGAGATCAAATAAATTAGATAGTAGCTTCCTCAACCACACTGACTCACAACTAGCTGAACAAGATGTGACATACTCTGCTTCAGCTGTACTCAGTTCCACATAGGACTGCTTCCTGCTAAACCAAGAGATCACACCTGATCCCATACTGAAGCAACACCCTGAAGTGCTCTTCCCATCGATGGATCTGGCTACCCAATCTGAATCAACATAATCTTCTAGGTTAATATTCTAATCCACCTAATACTTGATCCCATAATCAACTATACCCTTCAGGCACCTCAAAATATGCTTTGTAGCAATCAGGTGAACATGCCTCAGATCCATCAGGAACTGACTCAATGTGTTCACAGCAAAGAAAATATCTGGTCTCGTATTCATCAGGTACATCAAAGACCCAATCATCTGATGATATGCCATAGCATCAACCGTCTCTGATGGAGCATCACTCAATAGATTCAGGTTCGATGCCATAGGTGTGGTCATGGCCTTGCAGTCCATCATCCCAAACCTCTTCAGGATCTCTACTGCATATATCCCTTGTCTTAGGGAAATTCCCTCTGCATTCTGCCACACCTCCATGCCTAGAAAGTAGTGCATCATACCCAAGTCCTTCATCTCGAACTCGGCAGCAAGCTTCCTCTTTGCATCAGCAATCAACCCATCCACACCTGTTATAAACATATCATCTACATATAGTAGGAGTATCATTGGGTTCCCTTCTTCAACCTTGTAGTGAAGGTTGGAATCTACTTTACTCTTGGTAAAGCCCAAACTAGATAGGAAGTTGTCAATTCTGTTGTACCATGTCCTAGGTGCCTGTTTCAAACTGTACAGGGCTTTCTTCAATTTACACACATGAGTTTCCTTGTCATGTGTCTCAAAACCGAGTGGATGCTCCACATACACTTCCTCTTCTACTACACCATTCAAGAAAGCAATCTTGACATTCATCTGGTGTATCTTCCATTTCATTACTACAGCCAGAGAAAGTATTGATCTTATGGAAGTGTATCTAGCTACAGGTGTAAGAGTTTCTTCATAATCTATTCCTTCTTTTTGGGAGAAGCCGCGAGCCACAAATATTGCTTTGTATTTATCTATGCTACCATCTGTAGCATTCTTGATCTTGTAAATCCACTTGGAAGTCACAACAGAATTCCCTTCTGGTCTAGGCACAACATCCCAGAAATCATTCTTCATGATTGAATGATATTCCTCGATCATAGAATCCTTCCATTCTTTCTTCTCTACCGCTTCTTCATAGTTAGAAGGTTCTTTATCAATGACGTCACATAATAGGGCTACATACCAGAGCATGACCTGGTTCTTTTCCTCTCTCTATGCATTTCTTCTAGAGCCCCATATCTTTTTTCACCTTGGATAGCCTCTTGTACCCGTGCAAGTTTCCTCTTGTGAGGATTATTCTCTTGGAGTGTATATACAGGTTCTTGGGGTTCTTCTATTTCTCGATGTTCATCTTGATTTGCATCGTTCATAGTTGTATCTTGAATTCTGGGTACTTCTGTTTCTTCAGAGTCTTCAATTGGCCTCTTTCTAGATTTGTTGTAAGCTGAGTCTTCGTCGAATGTTACGTCTCTACTCATGTCGATCTTCTTGAATCCTAGGAAGTATATTCTATAATATTTCGAGCTTTCACTATATCCCACAAATATACCCTTCTTTCCAAAAGGATCTAACTTTGTCCTCTTTTCTTTTGGAATGTGTATGTATACTGGACAGCTGAATATTCTGAGATGGCTGACCTCTAGTTTCTTGACAGAAAATACTTCTTCAGGTGTCTTGTTCTTGATTACTCTGTGTGGAGTGTGGTTTTGTACATACACTGTTGTCCTGGTAGCTTCTGCCCATAGATGGATGGGAAGATCTTGATCATGAAGCATTTCCCTTGTAGCTTCCATGATCGTTCTATTCTTCCTTTCTGCAACCCCATTCTGTCGTGGATTATATGGAGTGGTGAAGCCCATCTTAATCCATGAATCTCTGCATAAATCTTTGAGTTCATTTGATGTGAATTCTCCGCCATTGTCTGATCGAAAGGTTTTGATCTTCTTTTCTGTGTGGTTCTCGATCAAGGCTTTGAATTCCTTGAACTTGCTGAATACTTCATCTTTGTTCTTCAAGAAGTATATCCATGTCTTCCCAGAAAAATCATCAATGAAAGAAACATAGTATACATACCCGCTTAATGAACTGGATGACATCGGACCGCATACATCGGAGTGGATGATTTCCAAGATCCCTCTTTCCTTGCTCTCGCTACTTGGAAATGTCTTCTTTGTGTTCTTTCCTTTCTCACATCCTTTGTAGATACCATCATGTTTTGTCTGTATTTCTAGAAGACCTTCAACAACCTTGCTTGCAAGTGGTAGTGCTCTATAGTGCACATGTGCAAGCCTTCTATGCCAAAGTTCATTTGGCTCTACTGAGTCATGAACCAAAGCTTGTTCTAGTTGGCCCTTCAGTCTGTATAGTCCTCCTTCTTATTCCCCAATCACTATTGCATCATCTATAGTCTTTCCCTTTGGCCACATAAGAACTTGGCCATCTATAAATGAAACCCTTATGCCTTTTGCATCCAATGCAGATATGGAGAGGAGATTCTTCTTTAGTCCTGGTATAAACAAGACATCCTTCATCTTCATAGACTTTCCAGAGTCTAGCTTATAGGAGGATTCACCACTACCTTTTATTGGATACTGGTAGTCATCCCCAAGTTTCACCTTGTGAGGTGACTCATATTCATACAGTTTCACAAAAGATTCTTTGAATTCCATCATATATTTGGAAGTCCCACTATCTATAAGCCAATCATTGCTTCCATGTGTGATAGTTCCCATGAGAGAAAAAATCAGAACATATTCTTCGTCACTTGAAAAATCATCACTTTCTTGTTTGATTCTCTTTGTCGAGGGTTCATCATCCTCTACAGCATGAGCATGATGTCTTCTCTTGTTTCCCTTCTTCTTGTGAGAGCCATTTTGGTTCCTAGGACAATCTTTGGCATAGTGTCCTCTCTCATCACATGTAAAACATCTTATTTTAGATAAATCTTTGTTAGGTTTTCTTGAGTTACCTTTCTGGTGAGAATGCTTACCTTTAGGGTGATGATATTCCCTTATGCTTTTCTTTGAGTGTACTATGAGAGCTTGATCTTCACTTCCCATCTTCTCTTCTCAGACTACTATTCGAGCTTCTTCTTATGAGCACTCCTCCCATAGTCTACTGAAGTTGACTAGATTTCTTCTATCACAAATCCCTTGAATGAAGGAGTCCCATGACCTAGGGAGACCATTCAAGGTAGTCGTCACAATCTTTGCATTCTCCACTTCTGCACCCATTGCTTCAAGTTGTTCTTCGATTTGAGAGACCCTTGTAAAGTATGATTTTATGGTCTCCGCATTCTAGATCTTCAGATTCTTCAACTGGTTCCTCAAAGTTATCTTTCAGCTTACATTCTTCCCTTCAAATATCTTGGTCAGGGAATCAAACATTGCCTTAGGTGTCTTTAGGGAGGAAAACTATGGTATGAGGTGATCCTTAATTGAATCAGCAATAATCCTCTTAGCCATGACCAATTTCTTTTTTTGCAAGGCCTTAGCCTCATCTCCATCTGGAACTGGAACCTCTTCACTGATGTAAGAGTCCAACTCATTTTCTTCCAAGACCAGGGAGACCCTATACTTCCAGGCTCAAAAGTTATCACCTCCCTCAATATTTTCATCAAGCTTGGTGTGATGAGACATCTTAACAGATAACCTCAAATGGAAATACAAAATATTTATATATTACCAATTTGAGAAGCTGTAAACTAGATCTGGAGTTGATCTTCTGCAATGTTGGTTTTTTGGTTCCATGGAAAATTAGGGTTTGTCTTTCCCAGAGTTATACCCAACCAAAAACCTTGATTCTTATTTCTAAACTTCAATTTTGAGGAGAAGAGCAATCCTAGCCTGAGCTTACTCAAAAATTCCTCTTCAGTGAAAAGCCCTAATTTCCCAATGTAGTGGTAGGTCAAAAACTGAAAGTGATCAGAATTAGATTCTGCTTTGATAGAAAGATGTGCCCTTGAATGGAGGTTCAACCCAGCCTCATTTTGCTGATGGATTGTGGAGAGAGACCCAAAAAGTAAGAATCCCTAGCTTCCGCAGCTGCACAATGTCTTCTTCTCAGGTTAGCTCTGATACCATGTTAGATTTTTATCAATTTGATAGTATTATCTTAGGATCTTATCTGAGAGAATAACATGCACAATAATCAATCACAAGAGACAATAGACACAAATATTTTCCTTGGGGAAACCATAAAGGAGAAAACCCCACAACTTCCTCAGAGATAGAATAAGTACCAATGGCAGCAGTAAAACCCAAAGACAATAAGATGATCTCCGACAACTGTTCTCTCTCTTATCCCAACTCCTTCTCTCTCACTCATGCACTACAATTGAGTGTGAGTGACTATGTGTTAAATAGAGAGGCTCATTCTCTATTTATACTAATTCTTGACTTGATAATAAATTACCAGGGCCAACTTCTCTTGGAGAGTCTAATAACCCTAGTGCCCCGAAACTACAGGGAATTTAACCCTTAAACAATAAGGAGGGTTACCCTCTATGAATTTACATGACTTCTTTACATTATTGATTCTCTCGATAGGAACATCGGGGTATGACATGACTCAATTACATTAGAGATACTTACCGATAGGAACATCGGGGTACAATACATAAGATATACAAGTGAATACATTCTGAAGTTACAAATACATCAACACTTCTTTGGCATTTTTAGACTCTCAAATTGTGAAATCACCACCAAGCATACACTAATTTGGGCTCATAAAATACATAGATCAGTGCTTTATAAAGCATTGTTCTATCTCTTCTTCAAGCTTACTCAACAATGAAGAAAGTCTCAAGTTTTATTTCTTGGACTCATTAAACCTTTACAAGAAAGAAGGGAAGGAAGTGTTGCTGGGGAAGATATACCTTATGGCTTGGGGTAAAGGGTCACCAACATAATGTAGGTGTGACTTTCATACAACTAAGGTTTAGAAACAACTAGTTAACAACAATCAATGACTAAATAAATGACCAGTCAACAACAATCAATGACTAAATAAATGAATACTTAACAATAATCAATGGCTTAAAATCTGCAACAATAACTAAGCCTAGATACAACACACATTAGATGCATGATTCTTCTCACTGCACTATTTATAAGAGAAATGGAATTTATAAAGAAGAAAAAAACATACAGAAAGAATATATTCAACATAAATAAAACATAAGGATATGTCATGATTAGGTCTATAATCTCGTAAAGGGATATTAATTTGTTTTTGATGTGGATATTTTGTAGTGTTACCTCAAACCTCATTCACATTGTTTCACAAGTTCAGGGGCTCATCCAGATCGTCAATATAATGAAAATGAAAATACAATTTCATGTTTTTGTGTTGTGTTTAATGCCATTATAGAAAAGAGAGGGTTAAAAAGATGGTGGGAGCAAGTGCAAGGGATTTTTTCATTTAATTGGTCAAGTGCCTTTAATATTCTTTTTTCATCATGATCAAGGGAATTAGGGTCCCTATGGTTTGATTAAATTACGCTAAATAATTAGTCCACACCATAAACAAAGTCAACTATGTAGTGGGAATGGAGTGCAGTTCATGGAAGATTCAAGTGGAAGTGAAGCTCAATGACAACACCAAGGATCTAAGATAAAACTTGATTTGTAGTGACTTATAATCTCAATTCTCGAATCACAATAGTATAATATCTCATGTTAGAATATCTACAAGACAACGTAGGCCTTCAATAAGGTATACATATTTTCTTCAATACTTATACAATACTTATTACTTTCAAATTGAAGTTGAACCTACTACATTTGAAGAAGCATAGTGGATAAATAAACAAAAAAATGGATGGAGGCTATGAGAGATGAAATGAAAGCTCTGATGGTGAACCACACATTAAGTATGATTTTAGTTAAACACATACTTAATTAAAGACATAGTTAAGCATATCTAAAAGGAATATAATTAATATCATGTTCCCATATCAAGTCAACCATATATATAAATATGAACCTTGCTTTAAATTATATGTACATATAATGTTTTCAAAAATGGCATGCCGTGGCCATAATACAGAATAATGGATCATAATGCACATTTCTATGTATACAAACAAAATGGTACATGTATGTATTCCCCCTATACATGAATTCTATTTATCCCCCCTTCACTGCCATTGTCAGTGGATTTTGAGAATTATATCTTTCTTTTTCGGCCGCTCGATGGTGTTCCCCAACGCTGAACAGGAGGATCAAATCTCATTTCTAGAGACTGCACACAAACCAAAATTTGTAAGTTAGTTTACCAAGCTATAAAAATAAATACAAATTTCTATGTACATTTGTTCAAATTCCAAGCAAATATAACATTTTTAGTTACTGTCTGTGTGTGAGTGATGGTAGTCCACGGTGTAACTAAATGTACCTGGTCACTTGCAGGATCTGGGTGGCTTGTCGCTACAGTGGCATCCTACTCCGACACCGTCGGTGCCTCACTAACATCCTACAAAAAATAAATGGTACCAACAATTAGATACATGTACAACCTCGTATAAGACAAGCAATTATATAAATATTTGAAAAGTTATCTACATCCTACATTGACTTTTTCAACGAAAGCAAGACATGCATGTACCTGAGGGGGAGAGAGGTGGGTCACCAGTGGCCCCGATTGAGTGCTCTTCAAGCACCACTCGCTCACTAGAAGGTTGCATAAAATAATATATGTCAATGTCATCAAATTAAGGGGTGCACCAAAAATATACTTGCATGTACAAAGAAAACTATACTACATGGATGGACAATGATTTTTTCAAAGAAAGTGAGACATACATGTACCTTGGGGGGGGGGGG